>JAFIRS010001880.1:0-280710 GCA_018342105.1 Gonioctena quinquepunctata | reverse complement strand
GACCAAACCCAATATCAAAACTCAATGACAAATCTCAAAGTCAAATCTCAAGGTCAAACACACACACACTGCACACCTGCAACTATTCAAGGTCACACGTGACGTCATAGTGGTGGGGGGAGACCCAGAACCGGCTTAAATCTCCTACTTATAAAACCCCTATATTAGATGTGAATGACTTGAGGAATCGAATAAGTGACAATTGCAATGTCATAAGGAATACTCCACGTATTTTTGAACGTGTCAGACAATCATCAGACATCGATTGCAGTCGTGTATTTTATCAGACGGTGGACATTTCGCTCATTTACTTTAAGGTCAAAATTGTTTATTTTTTACTTTAGGTTTGTATTTTAGGTTGTCCATGGATAATTTGTAGAATAAGTCAAAGTATTTTTTTCTCGAAAACGAAGCTTGATATGAATAAAACACAAGTGACCAAAGAGTTGTATTTTCAGTTGTTTAATCTGAAAAAATAAAATACTACAAAAAAAAGTACTTTTTTTTCTCAGTATTGTTGGCTGTGGTGCCCACTGAGTCGCCCCTGGACCTACTTGCTGGACCTACTTGGGGCCAAATAATTGCCTTATTACTTCAAATAGCTGTACCACATTTCAACCACATCGGTTTCAGGATATTCAGGATATTTTATAAATCCTTTTTTTATACTTCAACGCCCTGTATCTCAGAAACGAAGCTACCCCGGACATATGTCCATAGGAACTTTTTTTTGTCAAATGATCTAACGAATCACCCCCTGAAGTTTGTACCGTAGTTATATATATATAAGAAGAGCTCCAAGGAGCGAAACATTTTTAGAGCTATTATTTAATCATTTATGCCGTTTTTTATGAAAATCGAGGTCCGAAAAATAAGGACTAATTAACAAATGCCCAACTTGATGTAATATAAAAATTCTTTTTGCAACGTAACCTTGTTCTTTCAAGTGTTAAAAACACACCATAATGTATTTTATTCAACGTTGAAATAAAATATAAATAATGGAGATATAGATAATCTTTTTTCCGATTTTTGCTATTGCTTATTGTTTTGCAGTTATTATAAAAAAACTGAACCCCTTTATTTTGTTGTTGTTTTTTGTTAAGTAGGTTGAACATGACTTCCAAGATTTGATAGTTTCAAGTGAAGCTGATAAAAGCGTGTTATATAATGAAAGCTTGTAACAAAATATGATCACAACACGAAAAATTCATTACGCAAAATTTGAAAAATCTCCTAAATTTGTTGGTGTTCACATTTATAACCTACTGCCAAATGATATGAAGACCCTGTCACCTCATACCTTGAAGAAAATATTTTTTTCTTATCAGAAAAATGTTTTCAGACAGTAGATGAATTTACTCTTGAAGAGAGCAAAGCGAGACTATGTTTATTTTAACAATTTTATTTTTAATGTTCTTGTCTCGGTAGTGTTCTCATCACTGTTGAAAATATCTAATGTAATTTTACAAAAAAATAACTTTGGAAGTTTTAACGCATTACAATGTAGTAATTATAAACTTAAGTTTTGTAAATTCACTACACGACTTATTCCAACTCCATTTAGTAAAATTACAAATCATTTGTTGAAATTTACTATACATCTATCGGGAATCTGTTTAATAAAATCACAATACAAATGTAATTTTATTAAACAAATTTGATTGAAAATGTTTTGTAATTTCAGTATACAATACAGGTGTTGTAATTTTGTTAAAAAAATTTATTGAAAATGTTTTGTAATTTCAGTATATTGCATCGTAAATATATATAAAATTTAGTTCTCATTCAATATTGATAAATAAAGCGAACAAATCAGATGACTACAGATGCGAGTACCATGAATAATTAATGATATCAAATAGAAAATTAATTATTATTGAATTACTTACCAACAATTCAAGTTCTTTTAACTTTCAACAACTGGCCTTTGATTATGACCAATAACTTCTTCCAGTTACTTTAGCAATAGTCTCACAAGTATTATCAACTTCTCCCTATTTAAATAGGTGATTTAAAAAATGATTATTCAAAAGTTGCTTGTTTTTTGTGGACTGTAGAATAACCAAACGCTTCACTAATTCAAGTAACACTAAACATTAACTTTTCTGTTGCGTAAATCTGAGTAGAGAATCAAATCATAAACATTTTGTAAATTTTAAAAACTTTTGACTGGAAACCGACCAACAGTTCGGTAAAATTACAAAACTCATAACAACAATTTTTTTTTAGTGGAATTACTATAAGTTATGCAAGTCAGAGTTGTGAAAATACTGAAAATATTTGTATATTTTTAATGACTTCAGAGTAATTTCAGTTTCAATATATTTTCGTAACTTTACAAAAAATTGTAGTAAATCAAGTCACAAACAATGTTTGTAAATTTTAAGAATTTTTGATTGGAAACTCACCAACAGTCTTGGTATACTACTCGAATTGTATTATATTTTGTATTGTCATTACACTGATTTGCAATTTAACTTATATGTAGTATTGTAAAACAATTGTAATTTTACGGAAAAAATCAACAGAGGCATGTTATTTTTTTATATTTATTTTTTATTCTGAGTAAATATTTATATTATGTTCGAGTACTTTAAATAACGATGTGTTATGTAATTATTTTTTTACGTTTATGCAAAAAACAAAACTTTACTAACTATATTTGGTGAAAAAAGTGGTTCTTTATTGCACTTTGCAATAAAATGTTTTTTTTATTGGTGCCCCTTTTTACCCATTTAAAGCACGCCTCAGCGTGTTTAAATCGAACTTTAAAAAACGCGCGTTTTTTTAAGGTTACCATGACAACATCAACAAATCGAGAAACGTGAAGTCTAAATGACATATTTTTGATTATTGATCTGACAGGAGTACCTTGTAACGTCAAATAACATATTACTCACAATTCGTTCATTTATATGTGCTCCTCCATCCATTTGATGAACTTTTCACATTCTATTTTATATATATCACTGGATTTTCGCGGTATTAACCGCGATTCTGCCTCACTATTCAAAAAATCGATATTAGAATAATTCATTTTTGAGCTCTGGTGACAACAAATATTGATCTTTGGTAACAAATTGCAAATGAATGTTTTTCTCAATTCCATGACAACGAAAGGTATACTGATGTCACATCACGAATTCAACCTTCTTGCATTATTAGTTCTTATTTCAATTTTTTGTAGTAATAATACCAGTATATATGATTTCAAAGTGCACCAATAAAAAAAAATAACGTAAAGTATTCGTGGATAACTGGTCTATTTCGCGCGTGTTTTAAAGCCCTTTTTATCCACTTATACTTTAATATACTATTATTGCACTCATCTGTCATTCTACATCTGTCATTTGTGATCATGACAAACATAAACGTCAAATCGACGCAATTTTTAGTACGCTTTTTATTTTCCTACACTTAGTGCCATCTGAATAAACCATTTATTGGTTTTTGCATGAACGTAGAAAAAATATTGTATGCAACTCGTGCAAAAAGTGTTTATTGCACTCGACGTGTTGTCCAACCCGACCTGTGGCTTCGTCGGACAACTTCACGTCCAGTGCAATGAACACTTACTTTTTGCACTTGTTGCATAAATAACTATTATTGTGAAATGCCTTTTAATCACATTTTATCTAGATTTAGAGTATATTTCTATGTATGTAGGTACTAAAGTACCTTTATGTTTAGTGTATGTATTTATACCTACATAACTTCGACTTGTCCCATAATATGTAGCAAAAACGATTAATAAAATCTCTCTATCTATCTATTGAGAAAAAGAAACAAGTCATTAATTTGTCCATTGTTATGTGATGCGATACGTGCAAATTTAACTAAAACCGGTGAATGTAGTTAGGACTTTTACCTTTTTCAATCCTGTCCGACTCTCCATTTGTCATTTGAATCAATTAATGTAAATACAAATAACAAATATTTCACGAAATTAGGAAATTTAAAAAGATATTTAGTTTCAAGATAATATTAGGTACATGTAGGTAAGTAAAAACATTATTGTTCATTTTCACTATATTTCGACAATACAAATATTTTCAACATGGTTAATAATTATAATCCAATAAGGGATACAAGCCTCTAATATTAAATGTTTCCTAAAATTATAATTATAAGTATAAATAATATGATTGAAAAGTAAATCATGGCCAGTACAACCCTGACCAACAAATCTCAGGCGTTAGTGAGAATTCTTGGCAGGTTTTATCCCAACTATTTCGTCCACTAGAATGTAGAAATATTACTTGATAAACTTCTGGTTTCTGAGAATGTTAATGATATTCTAAGAGTCTGAACTAAATTTTTCATGCGAATGAAACACTACAACTAGTTTCCAGTTCCCGAATCTTTATTGGTATACACTTGCCACAGATCCAAGAGACTCATTATAAATGCTAATCCCATAATATAATAATGACCTATTGTTCGGGGTGTGATATGTAATAGGAAAGGTTCAGGGGACTCCAGGTGCGGATTTAAAAATACGTAATTATTCTCGTAAAATACACTTTCATGTGCGAATTAAAATTTGTCAACGTAATTTGATAATTTGACTAATTTGATTGATTTGTAACCTCTTTTTATTAGGTTTGGATTATTTTATCAACAAATTTTCTTAAAATAATTAGAACATATCAAAGTTTCCATGTTGTTTTGTTGTTATAAAATTCAGTTGCAGTTTCTATTTGTTTGGATTTGAGTAGGAAACACTTCCATTATAGCTTTTTTATATATATATATAAAGTTTTCTCGAAAGAATATTATCAATAAGCTTTGTACTATATCCGTTAATAATAAAAATTTGTTTAATGATATTTAATTCTTTATTGAAATTTTCATCTGAAAGCGGAATATTAATTAATGTATGTATCATACTGTTATATGCGGCTAGTTTATGTTGGTATGGATGCGTTGATGTACAATACACAGTACATCAACGCATCCATAATAACATAAATTAGCCGCTTTCAATAATGAATTAAATATAATTGAACAAATTGCTATTAATAATGGTTATAGTCCAAACCTTATGATAATATTCTTTCAAGAAAACTTTATAAAAAACTATAATTGAAGTGTTTCCTACTCAAAACGATAAACACAATTAGAAAGTTATCATATATTTAGGCCATCCTACCGAAAATATTTCTATTTTTTTGCGTAAAAATAAAAATGTATTAGTTATTTTTATGACACTATTTTTTCGTATTGTATTTGTACCTGTTAAGCTCAATTTATTAATATAATATTGAGGAGGCTTGTTGGGATTTGAATAACTTTGTTGAAGAAAAACTATTGTTCCCTTGCCAACGTTTCGAGTTTTATTAAATTCATCTTCAGGGCTCTGTAACAATGAGTTTTTGTAAGTTGAAGAGGTTAAGAAATAGTATAAATAAAGAAACATTTGACCACAAGACTTGGAACATTTCACAGTAAAATAGATTATTAAAAAATGAAAAACTCACCAAAAATTAGTTTTTCCGTGTTGGATGTAAATAAAAATAATACATAAACAGACATTCTAGATACAAACGAAAAACACTCTCACGGGACAACAAGTTTAACATCAAGTGCGAGACAAACGAATACTGAGATAGAATTAAAAAAATATCCGTGAACCATATAGTTCTTCTATTGATGGAGAAAAATAATTGTGGTAAAAAACGATAACAAATCATTCAGGAATCTGACTTATCAAGTTGAAATAGGACGTGTTCAATCCTTCTATGTCTCTCCTGGTATTGACGATGTCTTGGTGGACAATTTCGATCATTTCGCTTAGAAGTCTTTTTGACAGAAAGGGTTTTTTATCAAGAATGATGGGATTTTTGAAATCAAAAGAGTTGCCATTTTCTCTAGTATGTTCTACCAGAGCAGTGGGATTTTGGGCATTCAGTTTTTTTGTGTCCCTATCGTGTTCAGATATGCGCTTTTTCAAATATCGGCCTGTTTGACCAACGTAGCATTTTATACAATTGTAACTGTTGATTTTATAAACGATATTCGATTGTAGATTGGTAGGGTTTTTCGTTTTTGGCGTGAATAAAACTTTTTGCCAACAGTGTTGTCATTTGAAAATGCGATCTTGGAATTTTCTTCGTTCAAAGTTTTTGAAAGTTTTTCAGAGATATTTTTCACATACCGTATTTTGTAATAGTTTATAGTTAAATAATTGGTTTTGTTAGAAGGTTTGTTATCCTGGAGATTTTTTTTATTAGTGATGGTGGGTAATTGTTTTTTAATAGAAATTGTTTGATTTGTCCAAGATTTTTTTATGATATTCGGGGTTTGAAATTTTGAGCGCTCTTGTTTTCAAATTCTTGATGATGTTTATTTTATGTTGAAAATTAAGATGTGAAAAATAGTTGAGAAACCTCTCTGCAAAAAATGGTTTGTGATACCAACCTACTTTCAACGCGAGTTTTAATGACATTGGTGTCTAGAAAAGCAAGAATTATTATTTTCTTCCTATAATAGACTTCAATCGTGAGTGGAAACTCTGGAAAACGTCCAGAATGTCAGATTTATTGTTTTCAGGAATTGCTGTGAAAATGTCGTCAGCATATCTTTTGAAGAAGGGGGCAGAGAAATATAGTTTGTCTAAGCATTGTTCTTGTAGTTCTGACAAAATGAGATCAGCACAGATAGGTGATATGGAATTACCCATTCCTAAACCATATATCTGTTGGTAAAAAATTCCATCATAATTAAAGTAACTGGAATCTATACAGAATTCAAAAACTTTAATGAAAGTATCTAGGCACAACGTGGTGAATGCAGAAATTTTATTCCAACGTTTTTTGATATTTTTTTAATTTTATCTCAGTATTCGTTTGTCTCGCACTTGATGTTAAACCTGTTGTCCCGGGAAAGTGTTTTTCGTTTGTATCTAGAATGTATTATTTTTATTTAAATCCAACTCGGAAAAACGAGTTTTTGGTGAGTCTTTCCTTTTATAATAATCTATTTTACTGTGGAATGTTCCAACTTACAAAAACTCATTGTTACAGAGCCCTGAAGATGAATTTAACAAAATTCGAAACGTTGGCAAGGCAACAATAGTTTTTCTTCAACAAAATTGATCCAAATCCCAACAAACCTCCTCAATATTATATGTTTAATTGGATCACTAAACTCACTTAAATCAATTAAATACATTTCATTTATTTTTCCACCATTTTTTACATCAAATACATAATTATGTCAACAATTTAGTCATATCTGTACCAGAAATTTATGAAGTTGAGTTTTTATATTCTACAAACAAGTATATTTCGTAGGTATACTTAATAAACATCCTGTATGGACAACCTGGTGTACAAATCTTAGGAGTTAGTGAGAATTCACGGCAGATTTTATCTCAACTATTTTGTCCACGAGAATATCCAATTTTACTCATGAAACTTTTGATTTCTGAAAGTGTTAATGATATTCTGAGCGTAGGAACTCAATTTTTCATGCGAATGAAACACTACAACACATCCTGTATGGATAGTTCGAGTAATAAATTGAAAAACGCAAATATTTTATTAGTTTCTTCACTAATTAATGTCTGCAACATATAGACGAAATGTGGTGCATTGCATATCGTGACATTTAACTTTTGCTGTTTTATAACCCTCCTCGATCATTTTATAAGTTGCTAATGAGTTCTTTGAATTTCGAATGTCCTGTTTGCAAAGTTTTTCACATGTTGTTATTTTATTACTGATCATATTCCATGATTATTTTTTTATATATGTCGTGAACACAAACGTTCAGGAATTTCACTTTAATAGTAATTAAAAAATTATATATCCATGTTTATTTGCGTTATAAACTTTTTGATACCATATGAATTTTATGCTTTTGAATGGCTTTCATCAAGAAATAAACAAGTTTCCATGAATTTTATTACTCTTGTGTATAGACTTTATAGCTGGTGTTAAAATACAGTACCCATAATGCCAATTTTCATTGTTACTTCAACTCAGGAAAAACCTTGCATGCATTAATAAGTCTTCATCGCCTATATCTCGGTCCTCCTTATATAATATATAAAATAAAAAATATTCCTAGAGTATAATTCAAGTCAAGTTCAATTACTTCGACAGAAAAGACTAGGACAAAATAATACTCTAACTACCGGATAATCAACGTAATAAGGTATGATCAAGGTAGGTATTGCATCAAATAATTGGGGAAAAAAATATAACACGATATTAGAAGAGTTTTCTTGATGAACCGGGATCTAAACGATTTGAAACCAGACATTCTCTTGTCGATCCAGTGACGTCGTCATTGTATGATGAATACGTATTACTTTATTTGTAACAAATACCTCGAATTCTAATTTTTCGGAACCCTAACTTGAAAATAAAGGGAACTTCCGTACTAAATTCCAATTCCAATTCAACCCCCATTTCATCCCTTTAGGGGTTGAATTTCCAAAAACCCTGAAACACGAATTTTTTTCATTTGTAACAGAGACCTCAAATGCCAGTTTTCCATTAAATCCAATCCAATTTTCATGACTCTTCAAAAATTCCATTCAAACTTTCACCCCCTCTCACCTCCTTTTCACCTCTTTAGGGATGGCCGAGTGGTTGCCTATGTCATCATAGAAATACGCTGTAAAAATTTCAGATCTTTTGGTCCAGCAATTTGGTCTGGCGTTGATCGTAAGTCAGTGAATCAGTCAGTCAGTCAGGACATGTAATTATATTGATATAAATATATATATATATATATATACAGAGTGGCCACTTTTTTAATGGGATTGTATTGGTAACTTTTAAACCATAAGAGTTAGAAGGTCGGTCAAATGGAGAAAAAGTTGCATTCATAGAAGCATTGTCAAGCAGTTCAAACAAATCGAGATTTTCAGGACCGGTTATTGAGATATCATAAGAAAAGTAAATTCTGTCATTTTGATTTTTCTTTTTTTCCCACTTTATTTCGAATATTATCAAAAAATGTCAAAGGAGTTTTTTATTCGACAGTAAATTATCCTCAATTTGACATAATCAGATTTCGTATCCAACGTTTCGTACGCTCTGGGCCACCCTCAACCTCATTTTTTTCAATACGGACCTGCATATTTTATGACACTTTTCGAAATATTTTTCAACGCTGAATTCAACGATATATCATACAATGTCATTCAAAGTTGGTTTTCAGGTGATTTTGACCCTTATCCAAATTTCTTTGGGTTGGATCTGTATTACATTTAGGTACCTTTAGTTTAATTAACAACATGCAATACATTTCGATAAGAAAATCAACTTCCTCATCTTCAACTGAATGGAACGTAACAGAATCAAAGCAAGAAACAAGTAATAATTATTTACAAATTTCAAGAGGTGAAAAACCTAATTCATAATAATTAAACGAAACTATCATTTAATGAAAGAAAAATCAAATGATTATTCGAAAGTAAATTATGAACATTAATGAAGTAAGTGTTCGAAATGTCCACCATTTTGTCAAATGCACTTTGCGGTTCTGGAACCCATACTTCTTATACATTTGCTTATTTCGTCTCCTTGAATACCTTCCAATACATTCTCAATCTTCTCGCGAAGAATCTCTATTGTCGGGTTCGCAGTATCATAAATTTTATTTTTGAGATATCCCCACAAATGAAAATCCAGCGGATTCAAATCTGGAGATCTGGCAGGCCATGCTACTGGACCTCTTGTTCCAATCCATGAATCGGGAAAAGTTCGATTTAGATAGTCTGTAACTATTCTTGAGTTGTGTGGACCACATCCGTCTTGTTGGAACCATGGACTATTACGCCGATACCGTATAGAAAGATCATCCAACATTTCTTCTATAATTTCTACATATTTTGCTCCGGTTAGGTTGCCGTCAATAGAATAGGGTCCCAGTAATTTATTATTCAACAAACCGCACCATATGTTCATAGAAAAACGATCTTGATGTCTAACTTCATAAATTAAGTGAGGATTTTCTGTGGCATAAAAATGTTTGTTCCTTCGATTGAACATGCCAGAATTTGTGAATGTCGTTTCGTCTCCCCAAATGATATTGTGCGCAAAATTGTTGTTATTCCGCACCATCCGTTGAAACCAATTACAGAATTGCAACCTCCTCTCAGGATCATTGCGATATAGTTTTTGCACGGCTTGGTATCCGTGTCTCTTGACTATTTTATTAACAGCACTTTTTGATAAATTGCATTCACTGGCCATAGTTCTCGATCCTATTCCTGGATTCATTCGAATTTGGGCCAGAACATTGATGTCATTGATAGGCTCGTTTCGTCGTACATAAGGACCTCTAGCTTTGATGAATGAATTATGTGCAAGTAACGTTGTAGATAAACGTCGAAACATTTTAATATTTGGTGTTGCTCTTTCAGGATATAATTCACCATACCTTTGTTGTGCTTTGAACGAATTTCTATCTAGTTTTATGTACACTTCGTACATATCTCTCTTCTCTTCATTTGTGTATCTTACCATATCGAATAAGTTAAATTGAAATTACTCAGAAAAGTATTTAATGACAAGTTCTTGTGACACAATAATAAACGAAGTGACAAATAATATGACATTTCTTGTTATGTTCTTTTTTATCCACGGCCTACTATTTGAAAATAATACATTCAATAAACCTAGAGTTGTGTGTATGTAAGAAAAAACAAGTCTATCAATGATATCAATGTTCTGACCCAAATTCAATTGAACCCAGAAAAAAAATCGAGAACTGTGGCCAGTGAATGCAATTTATCAAAAACTGCTGTTAATAAAATAGTCAAGAGACGCGAATACAATGATTTTAAATTTGAATACCAAGCCTTGCAAAAATTATATCGTAATGATATCAAAATAAAGTTCGATTCTGTTATTTGTTTCAACGGAACAAATGACAAATCCAACAATAATGATTCCTCGCGAGAAGATTGAGAATGTATTGGAAGGTATTCAAGGAGACGAAATAAGCAAATGTATAAGAAGTATGGGTTCCAGAACTGCAAAGTGCATTTTACAAAATGGTGGACATTTCAAACACTTACTTCATTAATGTTCATCATTTACTTTCGAATAATCATTTGATTTTTCTTTCATTAAATGATAGTTTCGTTTAATTATTATGAATTAGGTTTTTCACCTCTTGAAATTTGTAAATAATTATTACTTGTTTCTTGCTTTGATTCTGTTACGTTCCATTCAGTTAAAGATGAGTAAGTTGATTTTCTTATCGAAATGTATTGCATGTTGTTAATTGAACCAAAGGTACCTAAATGTTATACAGATCCGACCCAAAGAAATTTGGATAAGGGTCAAAATCACCTGAAAATCAACTTTGAATGACATTGTATGATATATCGTTGAATTTAGCGTTAAAAGTTATTCCGAAAAGTGTCATAAAATATGCAGGTACGTATTGAAAAAAATGAGGTTGAGGGTGGCCCAGAGCGTACGAAACATTGGATACAAAATCTGATTATGTCAAAATGAGGATAATTTACTGTCGAATAAAAAACTCCCGTGACATTTTTTGATAATATTCGAAATAAAGTGGGGAAAAAAAGAAAAATCAAAATGACATAATTTACTTTTCTTATGATATCTCAATAACCGGCCCTGATAATCTCGATTTGTTCGAACTGCTTGACAATGCTTCTATGAATGCAACTTTTTCTCCATTTGACCGACCTTCTAACTCTTATGGTTTAAAAGTTACCAATACAATCCCATTAAAAAAGTGGCCATTTTTAAATGTAACAGCAAAAAAATAAACTCTTTAAATATACTTTATTTATATATATATATATATATATATATAATATATATATATATATCATATATATATATATATATACATATATATATATACATATATATATATATATATATATATATATATATACATATAGGTTAGAGTCATTTTAAATTTTTTTTGTTATATTTTCTTTCTGGAAATAATTTCAATAGATGATAATTTATTTAAATTTGGTGACGTACCTTGACAGATTTGAATATATTATTTATTAAAAATTTAACATCTGTTTAATTTTTGCCTTTTTCCTCATATTGTGTTTTTTCCTCGAGGTAAACTTCCTTTTGTTGTAGTGATTGAATAATATTTTTTGGTTCTACCGCAGTCTGGTTTGTGTTTGTTTATAACCCTAAATTGTTTTCAACGTTGATGTAGTGAGTGGATTGAGATTATGTGTTGTTGGTGGTATATTTCGCGTTTCTTCGTTTTGGGCATATAGTCCTCGCCGATTTGGTGTTGAATCTGAGTTGTTTCATTAATGTGTACTGTAGGGGCGATTAGAGATGAAATATTTTCTGTTTTGTGTATAGTTATCCAGCACACCATATAAAATAACATAAAAAACTAACACAAATCCTAAAAACATTAAAACCGAAAATATTTAATTCCAATCTCCTCTACAGTACCCATTAATGAAATAAATCAGATTCAACGCCCAATCAGCAAGGACTACGTGCTCAAAACGAAGGAACACGAAATATGCTACCAACAACACATCACACACCAACGTTGAAAACGTTTTAGGGTTATAAACAAACACAAACCAGACTGCGGTAGAACAAAAAAATAGTCAATCACTACAACTAAAGGACGTTTACCTCGGGGAAAAAACACAACATGAAGAAAAAGGCAAACATTAAATAGATGTTGAATTTTTAATAAATAATATATTTAAATCTGTCAAGGTACGTCACTACATTGATATCGATATCATAATAAAATTAATTCTCATTTATTAAAATTGTACTCCAGAAATTAAATATTAATAATAAAAATTTTGAAATGTCTCTAACCAGGGACGAAACGTCTTTCACAATCGCATTGACCTTTATTATAAGAACCCAAATATATATAACAATATATATATATATATATTTGTAGATATTGGGGAATATGATGTGTTGAACTGGCAACTCGTCTGTCGAGTTTGAATCAACGAGTCATCACCTGATGAAAATGGCAAATATTATTTTGCCGAAACGTCCTGAAATCGGATCTTTTGAGGACCATTACCACAATTCGCGGAGAGATACATATACTAAAAATGCACTAAATGACTGGGTGGAGGTCATCTTGAGCGATGTACACTGCACGCCAGAAGCGATGGAACAACCGACATTTCCGAAAACATATGAGGTGGCAATATAAGCTGGAAATATCTTAGGATTCGTGATTAGAACAACAAACTTACATCTGTACACTATTTTTTTGAAAATAATAATCTGTTCTGAAACTTCCAAATTCGTATCACTTCTCATGGAAGCATCCCCGTATCTTCCGAAATTGTTGACGACGAATTATGAAATTTCGCGGATCGATAGATATAACAATAATGCGTTCAATGATTAGGTGGGGTTATTGTTAGGTGACGTCTGCACGCCACGGGCAATATTTCGTTTTCATATCAATAATAAGTGCCCATGCCCCGACGACCTTCCAACAAACTTCATTAAATCAGAGAGTTTGTTATTTCCCCTATTTCTGCTTTTTAACAAATCCCTAGAGGAAAAGCATTTTCCATACGCCTGGAAAAAGCATTCGTTGTTCCAGTTCACAAATCTGGACAAAGACAGCTACCTCAGAATTATAGGCCAATGTCCAAATTATGTATATTGGCAGAGTTTTTGAGAGTATTATCTTTGAATATCTTTATCATGATGTCATCCACATTTTGAACATAGAACATACATTTTTCAGAAAGCGCTGCGTCGAAACACATTTATTCGAATATACTGAATTTAGTGTGAAAAGTTTGAATAGCCGAATTCCAGTGGATACCGTTTACACCGACTTCAACAAAGTTTTTGATAAGATCGATCATACATTGCTGGTACAAAAGCTGGCTGATGTCTGACCGGCTCTCTATTGAATTTGTTTCAATCTCACTTGAGTAATCGTCAACAAGTTGTTTGTATTGGTGCTATTTCTCAATATAAGTTAACATAACGTCGGGGGTACCTCAAGGTTCACATCTGGTTCCCCTACTGTTCAATATTTATATAAATAACATTTCTGAATGTTTCAAATTCTATAATTTTCTTATGTATTCTGATGATCTGAAAATATCACATTTGAACGATTCTAAGCTCATTCAAGAGGACCTTGACGAATTTTCAGATTATTGCAAAAATAACGCCCTTTACCTGAACCTCAATAAATGCCATCAAATTACTTTTAGCAGAAATTCTAACTTAATAACCCATAATTATACTCTGCAGGATCATAACCTCCACCCTGTAGTGAAGTGAAGGATTTGGAAATAATTGTCGACTCGAAAATGAATTTCAACAAACATATTTCTTACATCTCGAAGAAAGCGAACAAAATGCTTGGTTTCATTTTAAGAACAACGCTATCCTTTCAGAGATTATAATACCTTGCGTACTCTTTTCATGTCATAATTAGTCTGCTATGCTTCGCCTCAACCATTTGGAACCCATACTATACAGTGCTAGTCAAAAGTCCCCTCCCCCCCTCGTATCTTTTGAACGGGTATACTTATAATGATGAAATTTGGAGGGTGGAAATAAACGGATGTAGGCTTCTCAACTGGTCATAACAGGTGACGCAATAGTCATAAATGACGTCACAAGGCCACTGTGACCAATAATTTTAAATGGGACCCTATGGCAAGTGACAGCTCGTTTGAAAGGTATTGAAAATACCTATTCAGTCATACTAATTTTGTTTGGGTTTCGGCTGATTTTGATTGATAAATTGAAGAAATACGAAAATTATAGTTTCGCATTTAATTAATAAACATTTTAAAGTACGCCTCTGGTTAATTGTCAAAAGGTTGACGTTTTTGAATTCTCTACTTGTCAAAAGTGTTTATACCTTGAAAATTTACCTAAGCTATTGTTTAACGAGACGTTTAAGTGTTTACATAGGCAAAATGGTACGTACTGTAGCCGACAAAGTAGCAGCTATCTTAATAATTGGTGAATGTAGAAACAATTTCCATGCAGCGGAACGACTGTTTAATGAGAGGTACCCCGATCGCCCTATATCGAGGGTTTATTTGAGGGAGCTTCTTCGGAAGTTTGAAGCATCAGGTAGTGTTCAAGATGCCAAACGATCTGGTCGACCAACAATTAGTGATGACAAAAAATTGACATAATTGGAGAAATGGTAGTAAACCCTACTTCTTCCACAGCCCAAGTTGCGTCTATCTGTGAAGTCAGTCAAAGGACAGTACATAGGGTGTTGGCTAAAAACAAATTTCATCCATACAAATTAAAAATGGTGCACCAACTTTCAGATGATGACCCCGACCGAAGACTAGAATTCTGTGAAACTATGTCCAATAAAATGAACCAACAACCAGGCTACATACAGACAATTTGTTTTAGTGACGAAAGTACTTTCTTTCTCAATGGAAATGTTAACACTCAAAATGTGAGGTATTGGAGTGACACAAATCCTCACATCTTTCGTGAAAAACATACTCAATTTCCAGAAAAAGTAAATGTTTGGGCAGGTATTTTGGGAAACCACATAGTTGGGCCTCTTTTTCTCAATGCTAACTTAACCGGTGAATTGTATCTGGAGATGTTACAAAATGATATTGAGGCGTTAATTCTTGAAATTCTAGAAGATAATCCAGATGAATTCGACAACTTGGAAATAATGTTTCAACAAGATGGTGCTCCTGCACACTATTACGGTGCAGTAAGACGTTACCTAGATGAAGAATATCGTGGTAGATGGATTGGACGACGAGGTTCGATCGAATGGCCAGCTCGGTCACCGGACCTTACACCATTAGATTTTTTCTATGGGGTACTTGAAATCTAAGGTTTACGCTACAGCACCTGACAGTATTGCCATTCTGAAACAACGAATTGTTGAAGAATGTAGGGCAATTTCCGCTGACACACTGGGACGAGTACGACAAGAGTTTAGCAATAGGATGCATTACTGCCAGGAAGTAGATGGAGCACATTTTGAACACTTATTATAAGAACTGGTTCTTAAATCTTTATTAATTAAATGCGAAACTATAATTTTCGTATTTCTTCAATTTATCAATCAAAATCAGCCGAAACCCAAACAAAATTGGTATGACTGAATAGGTATTTTCAATACCTTTCAAACGAGCTGTCACTTGCCATAGGGTCCCATTTAAAATTATTGGTCACAGTGGCCTTGTGACGTCATTTATGACTATTGCGTCACCTGTCATGACCAGTTGAGAAGCCTACATCCGTTTATTTCCACCCTCCAAATTTCATTATTATAAGTATACCCGTTCAAAAGATACGAGGGGGGGAGGGGACTTTTGACTAGCACTGTATAATATACATAAAACAAATTGAAAGAATCCAGAATAAATTCATTGATTTTATCAACGTCAAATATTTCAGAAATACGTCACAAAATCACTTCGTAAATCAAACACTCAATTTGATTAGTCTTGCTGACAGAAGAGCTATCAAATTTTCTTTTGAAATGATAATTGGTAAGATTCATTCCCCATCTATGAATAATATGATTCATTACAATGTTTCACAATATTCCACTCGCCATTATAATTTATTCCATACATCCATACCAAACACATTACTATTTGAATTCTCCTTTACATCGATGCTTGAAAAGTTATAATTCTTTTTCAAACATAATGGACATTGATATTTTTTCTGGATCTTCAACTACCTTTTTGAATAAACTCAAGAAATACTTTGTTCCATTGTCTAATTGATGATAAATTCAATATTTTTTATTTTATTTTTTATATGATTTTTCTACTGTATTTTTTTTCTACTATGTTGTATGATGGAGCTTCCTCGGCTCCACAAATTTTGTCCAGAAAGTGTTTTTCTGAGATGTACACACACACAGAAAATCACTGTAAATTAACATTGATGTTTTTCAATCTTCTATACTATTATAAAATTGTAATTGTTTGTTTTTTCGAGCATCACGCAAAAACTACCGCACCGATTTTGATTTTCTGACTTGAAAACTGGTATGTATTCTATCTCGCTACAATGAAACCAAGTGCAACCAATATGGGGTGAGCGGGATGAAGGGATAACGGGATAACGGAAAACTGAATAACTGGATAACGGGAAAAAGAATAAGGGGCTAAGGCATAATGGGATAACTGGAAACGGGACAACGGTATAACGGGGCATGAGATAACGGGGAATGAGCTAACGGGATAACGAAATGACGGGAAACGGATAATGGAAAAACGGGATAACATAAAAAAGGATAACGGGAAGCGGATTCTTTTCAATAGACGAAACACATATTTCAGAATTTTTGAAAATTTCACCTAAATGGGGTTAAAATAGGGGTTGGAAATTTGGAAAGGAGTACCGTTAGTTTTTAAATTGTGGTCTGAAAAATTGGTATTTGAGATCTTTGTTACAAATTAAGAAATAGTGTTCTTGGAAATTCAACTAGAAATTATTAAAATTTCATCAATTTTTTATTTTATTCTGCAATACTTTTAAAAATAATAAGTAGTTACTCTGTTTCTAAAACTTATTTCTTCTTTTGAGAAAATAGACCATATCTAAGGTGTAAGATATAAAGTTTGTGAATGGTGAAAATTCTGCTTGAAATGCTTAATAATATGTATTGGGACTTGGAAAATACCTAAGTTCCAAATTCAATTGATATAGTTTCAAATGTATTAATTTAACAACCGCACAAAATACAACAAGAAAGAAGAGGATTTCATTTTTTTGGAAATTCTCTCTTCAGTTTTTAGTTTTATTTTTTCGAATATGCAAAGCAGTGAAACAGAAAAGTTCAGAATGAGTATGTGAAGATGGAAGCTGTAACTTATTTTTTTAATATTTGGATTTTAATGTCTTTGAGGATCTGGTTAGATTATCAATATATTCTCAGAACGTGAACTCTGGAAACATTTGGATTGAATTTAGTTTTTTTTTTCAAAAACCTAGATGAACCGAGCTCATTTTTGAAACCTATTACCTGGGGGAGGGCTATCAATATAAAAACAACGTAATTAATGGAAATCAATATTTTAATGAAAATTCAATTTTTGGGGCATCACTACTTATGAATGAAAATGTCACTTATATTGGTACCATATTATTTAACGAAATCTATGAGCATTCAACAATTATCACCTTGATATTTTTTTCATGTAAAAAAAATGTTATGCAAACTTATCCAAAATACTGAGGTCACCACGCAATTTCAACTTATGTCACTGAACCTATGAATTTCACGACACATCACACTAATGAGGCACACGGAACATTCTGATTAACTGAGTGATTAATACACCAAACTACAACTCAATTATTATTATAATTGTTGAGATCCAAATCCGCCATTACTCCGGGCGTATCCTAACATATTCCAAAGCAGCTTTCAATCGCAAACTTATAAATCACAAACATCACTTTCACAACTGTCCCGTATGTTCGATGAATTTCTCGTGAAACTACAATTTCCGATGCTACAACATACATTCACTCCGATATTTTTCCACAAACTAAACATAGTACTTTTCCCGCTCGATTTATAACATTTAACCCCTCGTTTTTCCTTCAACGCGGGCCAATCACAAAACCGGAACAAGGAAGTAGATGGGTCACCTATTCCGCACGTGCCCCTATGGCAGATGTTCATCATTGATCATTGATTTAAACAATCACAGTATTCCCTGTACATTGTATTGAATGATTTCGTATTCAAGAGGGGTACGAAAAGAGGGTGATAAATGTATGGGAACCAGCACGGGCTAATGTAGAAGTTCGCATGGTCTTTCCTAGGGGTCTCAGTAAAAAAAATATTTGAGGGTTGAAAAACATACAGACATCAATTGATGAAGTTCCCACAAAAAAAAAATATTTTCTCTATTACCACAACAAATAATAGGTTTGGAAAATTTCCCAACTGTTACAACAATAAAAGCAATTGCTCATCGATGAAGATTAATAATTTGCCAATCTATTATTACTATATTGTATCAGAGTGTTATGTGAAATGTTTTAGTGCACCTTTGATCGATCAATTATTAAGTGATTTTGAAGTAAAACTCAAACTAATGTTCAATACCAATTTGTGCATAATAATAATCAAGAGATTTCGAGCGTTCATAAATTGATAGAATTAGTTGATAAAACTTGATTCTAAGAAGATTTAATGCAGCCGAGATCCAGTGACTTCCCAAATAAAAAGTGAAATACCCACCGCTTCTTACTAAGAGAAATCTGAACTGACCTACCTCGATACGTTTTTTGTGGTGATAACCCATATGAGAATTCGTTAAAGGAAACCATATAATGTTGAGATGTTGAGGCAATTGAAACAACTCCAAGAAGAAATTATCAAGAACAGGAATGAATTGAAGAATTCAATAGAAGGAAGCGAAGCTAGGGTTCTAATGAAAATGGAATCGATAATCGAAGGAGTTGTACACCTAGAAAAAGAAAATCGAGAACTCCATGAGAGAAACGAAATATTTGAGAGGGGTATAAAAAAAATAATATCATTATTTGGACTACAAGAACAAAGAGAACTTTCCTTTACGAAATTAAAATATTATTGGAGGTTGATATCGAAATATCAGACATCAATAATTTCTATCAGCTCAAGATATCTCGAAATAACCCCATAAACATTGAATTTGTGTCACACCAGAAAAAGGTACATGTGCTCAAAAAGCACACAAACGTCAGCATTGTTAGTGATTTAACCTTGGAACAGAGAAGAGAAAAATCCACATTGAGAACTCACCTGAAGAAGTATCTTGAGAATTCCGATAAGATATCATATATCAAGGGAAATCGGCTTCATGGTGATAATATATATTTTTTTTAATGAATGTAAGAAGCATCAGCAAAAATATAAATTCGCAGAAAATTCTAGTTTAAAGAATCAAACACGATTTTAATATAATAGTCTTAACTGAAACCTGGCAGATACCAGATATATTACTGTTTATTATAGATGGAAATACTGTAATATAAAATGGGAGAAACATTGATCAAAATCAATTACATAAATAGCATCATAACATTGAAAAATAATATTAAAATAATAGAAATTGATCAAAATTTTGAACAAACTTAATGAAAACACTAGAATATTTGGAGATGCAATTTCATGTATAGATCATTGTTTTGTCAAAAAATTTACTAAATTATTTGGATACAACCCCTTATTAGAATCAGATTACTCACCATTTTTCAACAATAAATTAAATATTATTGAAAAAAAAATTTTAAAAATTTTAAAGGAAACCTGCTAAAAGTATACTCCGCTGATAACATGGAAAATGCAACAAATATGTTGATACTAACAATTCAAAATATGACAGAAAAAAGTGCGAATCGGGTAAAAATAAAAAAACGGAAAATAAAAATAAATCCTTGGATGACAAATGGTCTCTTGAAGTCCTTAGGAAAAAAAAAGCTATATAAAAACATGAAAGTAAATCCAAATATAGAAAAACAAAAGAGTATATAATCGATATAGAAATATACTTGGAAAACTTGTTATAGAAACTAAAACAAAATACTACCAGAAATAATTAAATAATAATAAAATGGATTCGTCGAAATAATGGAAATCAATAAATCAATTAACGAATAAAACGACTCCAAATAAAACTATAACAAACATAAAACTAAGATAATGGGCAAATAGCAAAGGATAAAACAGAGATAGCGGAAAAATTCGATGAATTTTTTATATCAATATTAGAAAAATTAGCAAGCAAAATTTTGAAAAAAAAACAGGTAGGAAATCTAAATCGAAAGTAAATCTAGCCCATTCATTTTTACTGGAAGATGTGAATAATTATTCCATTGAAGAACAGAAAGTCTCCAGGCCTAGATAATTTGAGAGCGGAACATCTTAAAATAATTGTGAATGAAATAACGGCCCCAATAATATACATTATCAATAAGTCTTTCGCAGAAGGAAATTGTCCTGCAGCCTTCCAGAGATCTGTCGTGAGTCCTTTACACAAAAACGGCGGGAAGTTAGATGTGACCAACTATCGTCCCATCTACTTAATATACAGCCTAGCTAAAGTTTATGAAAAGGCCACCAAGGAGAGACTTGTAAATTTCCTTGAGAAAAACACGGAAAATCCACGCAGGATGCATTATCAAGTGTGATAAATGAAATAGGAACCAACATAGACAAAAAGACACCAACCCTGTGTATTTTTATCGACCTAACAGAAGCATCTAATATGGTTATAGTCACATCCAACTTGGTTAGTCTTGGGAGGGTATGGTTTTAGAAGTACAGCATATTCATCATTCCGGAGTTACCTAGAAGATAGAAAACAATGTGTAAAAATTGCTGATGCAACCAGTAGTTTCAAAACAATTATTTATGGTGTAACCCAAGGAACTGTAGTAGGGCCAATTTTATTCACCCTTTATCTCAATTATATTTTCCATGCAGGATTTGAAGGGGATATAGTGAGTTTGCAGATGACACAGCTATTTTGTATAGAGCTAATTCTTGACAAAATTTGAAATGTATTGCAGAAAACGATTTCTCAAAGATCGCTGAATGGTTTGATAGTCACTATAAATGTTGATAAAACTAATTTTATCTCAGTCACCTCATATACATAATACCTACCAAAATTCGATACATTATCCTTAAAAAAGGTTAATGAACAGCCAGTTATCATTCATTTTGTTACAAGCATCAAATACCTTGATATATATGTAGACGCCAACCTAAAATGAGATGTTCATATACATTTTGTAACAAAAACCTAAGAACGATACTGTACAGAATAAAATGTATAACTTCTATCTATAGCACTAGTAGAAAGCCGTTTGACCTACGGAATTATAGCAAGGGGCGCCTATTTCAGTACTTGAAACAGCACAAATGCACATATCGAAAACCATATATTAAAAACCTATGAAATTTCCAACAGAGTAACTCTACAAATTCTCAAAACATTTTGATGTACGACAACTTTAATTTCTCAAAGTTATCATATATCAACATTCTCGAATATCTGACTCAATACCGATAGAACATCACCATAATACAAAAATTATATTATTATCAAACCAGAAAAATAAATATTGCAGAGAACTTACCTAGTTCCAAAATTGTTCAATTTTCTTCCACAAAGTGTTTGACCCAAATAAAACAACGTAACCTTTACAAAAATTGAAAAATTATTTGATTAACACCCCAAGAATTGACATACACCGAATCATAGAAAACACATGGATTTTTGAATATATTTGATCCATGATAAACATGATGTTTCCATTACAATTATTATCTCATAATTATTGTAACCACTTCATTAGTTATTAAGTATTTAGGTTATGTATTCGAGTATATGTTTGTCCAATTATTTTACATTCACCAAATCATAAAGACTCATATATTTTATTTATATCTTTGATTCATGTTATACATCACTATGTTGTTGATTTGTTCAAAATATGAACAGGATGTTCATATAATAAGATGTGGAATCATCTGCGACTGAAAGATAAACTTTAGTCACTATCTTCCATCGTCAAGATAACCTCTTGTGGGGTATTCATGTTGAAAAGGGAAATAATCTCAATTGAATATTGATAGATTTTTTTTTCTGTGAATTGAAAAATCCACGATATAAATGAAGTTATTTTTTGTGAATGTCTAACAGAAAACAACTACTTCTCCGGCTAAAGCCACGCTGGACATTGAACTACATCTGATAGATATTCTGAAAAGGTCCTAACTCAAAAGAAAAAATATAAAATTGAAAATTTGCATTCTCATTCAGATAGTTATTTGATTTTCTATTCCAGTATTAATTAAGAACTCATAAAGATGAATGAGGCAAAGAAGAATGTTTTCCAAAAGAGAGTACTCACCAGAAATCATTCGTAACATTGCCGCAAGAGAGACATCTCATTCACCAGGTCTTCAATACATTTTTGTCGACGAAAATCTATTTCACGCTTCCACGATCATCAGGAAGACCGGAAGAAATGGAAAACACATTTTCAAGAAGCAATCTCACTTTACAAAGATGGAAAAAGTTAGAATCATTTCTTTTGAGTTAGGGCCTTTTCAGAATATCTATCAGATGTAGTTCAATTTCCAGCGTGGCTTTAGCCGGGGAAGTAGTTGTTTTCTGTTAGACATTCACAAAAAATAACTTCATTTTTATCGTGAATTTCTCACAGAAAAATTTAGAATGTTTCCCTTTTCACTATGTTGTTATTATGATTATTATCTAACTATTATTTTAATCACTTTATTAGTTATCAAGTACTTATTTTGTAACTTAGTCTATGTTTGTTTGAATATTTTATTACTTTCTCAAATTATTAATTACAGATTCAATGGAGCCCTACGCACAGACTTGTTCTGCTGTAGGGTTTTCAATGTATTCCCTCCTCCTTTTATTGTATTCTACTTATAACGGTTGATATAATTCAAAAGGCGATATGTGAATAATTTATTATCATTATTATAAGAATTTATCAGTTTAACCATTTTATTTGTAAACTATATATTTCTGAACACATGCTAGGAATCATGGAATATAAAACGAATCACTGAGTTACACTAAAAAAAATTATGATAAACATATTTGTTGAGCAGTACTGAAGAAATAAACAAGTACAGCGCAAAAAGCGAGAATTTGGTCACAGCTGTACTGCCATTCCCCCTTAATCTTCTCGATTTTAAATTGTTAAACGAGAGAATTCAACACCTATCATTATGGCTCTGTTCGGTTTGTCTGAATTTCAATTAGGTAAAAATTCAGTAACCTAGGTGAGTTTCCGAGAAAGTACGTTCAAATATTTTCGTTCACTGTTGTGAATTTGTGTAGTTATAATAATAATAATAACAATAATATCGTCTTTATTCGTTTAAAAAAAGTGGATAACAACTTTTTACCAAAGTGTTGGCGACATTCGGCTACAGCCGTTCTTCCATGCAACTAAATTATCAACTCTGACCTTAACATTATGTACCAAGAATCTTCTGATCAATATAGAATGTAAGTAGCTAGGAATATTGGATAAAACAGTTTGTTCAAAAAAGGTGGAAATAACGTTTCACGGTTTTTCAGTAGAGTTAGTATCTCATAATGTGAAGTGTAATATGGCAAGCAAATTTCAGACAAGCATTTTGTATCTTTTGCATTATTTCTTTGGTACCAGAGCCGGCCTTAGTGAGCGCGAGGCCTGGGGCCAACTTGTTGTGCGAGGCCCTTATATATTTTATTTATTAATAAATTGATATTTTTATACTTTGAAGAAATTCCTACTCAATGTTCTCATTTATTCACCTTCCCCTCACTACCTCTCGGATGGCGTGCCTACTAAATATATGTTCAAAATACAAAACACATAATTTAAATAAATAATTTATTTGGCGAGAAAAAAACTTCTGAATGTTTTGACAATGACAATATAATAATCAATACTAGATAAAATGATATGAGAAAGGTAACAAAATCTAAACAAAACAATATATAATATATTACGTAATATACCTACCAATAACGAAAACGAAAATAAAACTCTGAATATTCAAAAACAAAACATGTAAAACTCAAAATAAAATAATAATTTGAATTCTTTCACTGAGTGAAAATGAAACGTGAAACGTACATGTGAGACTCATGAGATCTTGTGAAAAAATCACACGCACAGCTTTAATTTTCGAAAATTCATCTATAATGGCATCAAACTCCAGCCTCGCACTTATATCAGACGATATCGATGATGTGGCTAATGAACGATCTTGAGACATGGATGTGCGTAAGTAGGTCTTGATTAATTTCAGACGAGAAAATGACCTTTCCGCACTAGCAACTGTAATAGGAATTGTTAACAGTACCCTATATGCGATGAAAGTATTGGGAAACGGATTTCCCATTTCTTTCAGTCGTGACAACAAGTCAATTGCAGTTAGTGTTTCTGGTGGCAAAACTTCTCTCAAAATTCTCAGTTCGATTGATTGTTCTGCTCCATCTACATCCCGATGTTCCCCACTACTGAGATACGAATCCAAATCAAAAGCATTTTTTCAGATCTTCATCTAATTTGTCGCAATTTTGAAATATTATATAAAAACCGAAATGTTTCGGCCCATAATAACGATAATAAATCTGTCTGCGACTAAATAAACACCGATGGCTGGTCAGGTTGACGAGAGTCCTATCGATATCTGAAGTCTAGCAACGTCGGGCGTGGTTAGTACTTGAATGAGTGACCACCGGACAAGGAAGTTCCACGTTAAATATCCTAACAACTGTAGCGTAGTAGCATATTCACAGCTGCAGGCGTATTATCAATGAGCACGAGATAAGACGATAGATATCCCGTCCTTCGGAGGGGACGTCAAGATGTCGGTCCTGAGTTCATTTGATGTTGAGCTCGTTAAAGAACCCCACCTCTGAAACAACAGAGGATTCGGCAAAATTTCCGGTTGGGAGGAGTGTGCTCACCGGCGTCGGTGTCTTGGTAGCAGAAATAGGCCGACGTTAAATGAAAAAAGAAGGAAGGAAGGACTACATAAACACGTTCACGTTAATGTCGTCAATATAGGTATAGTTTTCCCATTATCAATTGCAGAAGCATAAAAAAGTCTTGCGGCGAAATCCTGTAAGCGGCAGTGGCGGAGATAACTAATTTTATTTAGATATTTTAATATTCTAAAACGTATTTCGATCGGCACACACCAAGGCCACAGACGCTACTGGTTTTTAATCTTTCAGAGCTATTAAAACACAAATATAACGCGTGATTTATGACTTCCCATCGTATAGACACACCTCCAAGCATTGATGTCCGACTTGATTGGCCCAGACGAATCGGTTGTAGAACAGACAGCAGTCACTCAAGTCCACGTTGACCAGCGGGCTCTTTGTGCCGACGGAGACTGTATACAAGTAGTACAGATTATTTTTCGTTCCGTTTCTTCGCATATACGCTCGTGTTAGCTTCTGCAATTGATATTGGATGGACTATACACGAAATATTCAGTTATTATACAACGACTGGATCAAATAAAACTCTTTACTCAACATGTGAACGGTTAAACATAAATACGAAACTATGATGTTCAACGCAACTAATGACTAATAACATGTCGTTCTAACACGTGATCATCCTAAATGTAGATAGGCGGTAGAGTGGTAGGGCCTAGAGTACAGTTCCGTACTTAGGAGCTTGGTTCCTCTCTGTTAAAGAAAAGCAGGCGTTGCTAGCATTAACTAGAAATTGAAATTTCTGAAGAGTGCACAAAGAGGCCATCATTCATCAGAATTTAAGTATTAGCAGAAAATTCATAATGTGTAAAAGTTTTTTAAAAATTGTAATCAGTGATTTTATTAACGAAACGAAACCTTCGGTACCGCGAGGCCTCTAGAGGCGCGAGGCCCGGGGCCGGCGCCCCGCTTGGCCACCCTTAAGGCCGGCTGCAGTAATCTATGTACGGAAATATCAGTAATCCAGTCAAGTAAGGGGTTTCACCTTGGAATGAAAGATAATAACCGTTGTTTTTGCATTTTAAAAGTTGGCTCAAACCTCTCATAAGACGCGGACACGAGGTCCGCGTCGTAAGGTATTCGAGGGCAAAGGTCGCAAAACTTTCGCTTTCTATGCTTTAAATAATATCTGCATTAAATATTGTTACTTGTAGAGTATAAAATCCACTTCAAGTATTATTTCAAACAATTTTTCATACGTTTAACCGTTTTTGAGGTAGAGGGCGAAGAGTGCGGAGCGCTCATTCATACATATCATTACGCAAGGTCAACCGTGAATCCCAATACATAGGACAGCTTATAGTTAATTAAGTTAATTATTCACAAACACATTATAATTTATAACTATTTAATACATAATATTTATATATATTATTCATAAATCAAATAATCGTTCAATAAATACCTACTTACTTCATATTAATAATAGAATAATACAATAAAATACTTCAAATATATTTTCATTCTATTTTTATTGAGCAATTATGTATCATTCGCTTATAACAATTTCAGGTCAAATGCGGGGAGGGTTTTTTCAACTTTAATTATTATTATAAGTAAATATGTGTCTCAATTGTCTTCTTCTTCCGGTCGCTCAATAATTTTCAATTAATTATCATCATCCTCGTTATCAGTTATGTTCGTCTCTAGATCTTCAAGGATTTCAGAGTTATATGCCCTCTCTTCATCGAGATCATTCTGATACGATGAAGCGTTGAAGATGCTTGTTCATTACACTGGCCACATGCTGAAGAGCATTGTAACCCAGATTTTCTGCATCCTCATCGCGAACTACAGCCATTTTTGCAGTTGCAAAATATTGTATTGAGCAGTTCATCTGGTGCTTGTGGTAATAAAGTTCCAGGATTTCATTTTGTAGTATCCAACCCCACTCCTGGGGTTCTAAATCGTTCTCTAACCAAGTTTGAATATATATGTTGATGAGATGCTGCACTAACGAATAAGTGAATAATTAACTTTGTAAGCCGTACTATGTATTGGGATTCACGGTTGACCTTGCGTTATGACATGTATGACTGAGCGCTCCACACTCTTCGCCCTTTATCTCAAAAACGGTTGAACCTAGAAAAAATTGCTGAAACAAAATTTGTAGAGGATTTTAAGCTCTACAACTTTTATGATGAATGCAAATATCATTTAAAGCATAGGAAGCGAGAAATTCACGAAAAATCTTTGACCTTTGACATTGGATATCTTAAGAACGCGGACCCCAGATCTTATGAAAGGTTTGAGCCAACTTTTAAAACACCAAAACAAAGGTTCATACGAGTTTATAGCTTATTATCTTTCAGTAGTTTGAAAGAAATTTGTATTTCGTGCAAAATTATTTTTATTTCAAAATCGTAGCAGAGCGCTTTCGACTATATAATAGTCATCATCAGTGCCTACCTGCAAGTAAGTAACACCTCATGAAATTGTGTATAAAATATTTTGACATTTTGAAAGATGAAAATTTTTTTAGGTTACTTACTCGTCAGATTTACAAGAAGTCCATCAAAACAGTTTTCAGTTTGTATAAAATAGGTAAAAACCTTTGGTACATATAACATGTTAAAACATTTCTTAAAAAACACTCATGTGTTATAAATTGATGTAATTCATTATTTTAAAAATGAATTCCACATGGTTTCATGGAAGTCAATGCTGAAGTGAAGAAGGAAACGGATGTTGACGTTGACAATGACAAGAGTGACATATGACATTGAACCTTAGAAACATTTTATACAGAAAGTAATAAACGTAGATGGCGTTCTATTTCATTTTGGAGTGACTCTAGAGTGATAAAGTGTTCTCAGAGTGGAAGATGGCTAGGAACAAATGCTAAAGTATTTCTGAAGTGAATCATCATTGAGAATAAAGATTGATAAATGATATTGAAATTATTTTATTTATTTATTGTAGACGTCTGTGAAGTGGGAAAATTTAAAAATTACAAAGGTCATTGTTTTTCAATTCTTTGTTAATGTAAAGGTCTTCCATGAAATCTAACTTAGTGTTGTTCTTTTGTCTGATTTCATGGAGAATTTTTGAATTTCTATTCGGGCTAAAATTGTGTTTATTGAATCTAAGATGATGGCCAGAGGCTGATTTTTTATTTTCATTGAGGTGTTCGGTTATTCGAACTTCCAAAGGTCTACAGGTCCTACCGATGTATGTCGCTGTACAATCTTTACAATTTAATTTGTAAATACCACTTTTAGAAAGTTTATCAATTTTGTCTTTACTGTTGACAAGATGTCTATTTAAATTGTTCGTTGTTTTGAATGCCACTTTTTTTATTTTGTTCATTTCGAAAGGAAGTGAAATAAATTTTGTTTGAACCAACAAAATTTATTTCACTTCCTTTCGTAAATGATCACATTCCAAATAAAATTGCAGGTTGCATAACCAAAAATTGTAAGGAAAATGTTTAAGTGGCATTCAAAACAACGAACAATTTAAATCCACAATGAAATAGAACGCCATCTACGTTTATTACTTTCTGTATAAAATGTTTCTAAGGTTCAATGTCATATGTCACTCTTGTCATTGTCAACGTCAACATCCGTTTCCTTCTTCACTTCAGAATTGACTTCCATGAAACCATGTGGAATTCATTTTCAAAATAATGAATTACATCAATTTATAACACATGAGTGTTTTTTAAGAAATGTTTTAACATCCAATTTTAAATGAAAACTGTTTTGATGGACTTCTTGTAAACCTGACGAGTAAGTAACGTAAAAAAAATTTCATCTTTCAAAATGTCAAAATATTTTATACACAATTTCATGTGGTATTACTTGCAGGTACGCACTGCTGATAGGTACGCACTGCTGATGACTATTATATAGTCGAAAGCGCTCTGCTACGATTTTAAAATAAAAATAATTTTACACGAAATACAAATTTCTTTCAAACTACTATTCCATTACGTGCACACAGCTCCAAAAAACTTCATTATTATCTTTCATTCCGAAGTTTACCCCTCTTGAAAACAATTTTTTTGCATTACAGGTATTTCACTAGATTCAATTAAAAATTTTCAGCCGGTATTTCAGATGATACGAAGACCTCAACTTGAAGAAAGCGCCTTTATTAATATGGATTGCATCCGTATAAGATAGCCATTTTATGGATAAATCTTTTCAGAGTAAGATCCCAAAGCCGGCAAACCTAAGTCATTTTAGAAGAGCTGAAATTTTTTGTATGAATTGTGTGATATGTAGTTATGAACGTATGCGTACTCGCTAGCTTGAAAGCGGGGCATTTTTACAGGTAGCAAGTACAAAAGTACATAAAAACATTACTCACCTACGTTGAATTATGCTAATATTTTGACACTTAATATAGCGAGATAGCAGAAAGGGCCAAGGCGCCAGATTCAACAGATTTAAGCTCTGGATCTCGAAACGAAGCGTGGGTTCGAACCCACCACTAACGGCTTTTAAAAAAATCTTTTCGAAATTGATAAATGATTTGTTTTGAGACAAATATTCAAATTATGAAAAAAAAACTCAATTTCGAAGGGAAAAAATTTAAAAAAATTTCTTCAGATGGTGGGATTCAAACCCACGCTTTCTTTCGAGATCCAGAGCTGAAATTTCTTAAATCTGGCGCCTTAGACATCTCGATTGTCTCAGTATATTAGGTGTCAGAATATTACCATACTTTGACATAGCTGAGGAAGGTTTTATGTACCTTTTGTACCTTCTACCTGTAAGAGGGCCCTGCACTCAGGCTAGCAAGTACGCATACGTTCTCAATTACATACAAAAAATTTCAGCTTTGCTAAAATGACGTAGGTTTGGGCTATTTATCATAATTTTGATGATCAGTCGACTGGCTAAACATGTTTTGAGTCTATCCTAGACGCATCTTCAGTCTAAATACTACAATTGTTCAATGACAAATTCTTTAAAGGGTCCCATAAAGAAGTTGAGAACAATACGGCAGAAAACTACTTACGTATAATGGATATTTCTGTCATAAAAATTGAAATAACGATAACATGCAAGGGATGGAGTGAATCCAAACCTTGAGATTGTATAGTAAAATGTAAAAGAACAACATTAGTTTCTTATAGCGATTCAAAGAAATGTTGAATGACGCCATTGTCATACAGTACAACTTCTTTAGTCTGCGCCAACTTTACTCTGCTTTATCAACTATGACAATGGCTTCATTCAACGTCTCTTTTTCTTTGAATCGCTATGAGTAACTAATGGTGTTGAATAAAGGAAACACTTTCATTCTCAATTGAGTATTAAATAGAAGGACTTTTCTGAAAATTGGAAAATCTGCGACAATATTAAAGTTATTTGTTGTAATATATAACAGAAAACAACTACTTCCCCGGCTAAGGTCACGCTGAACATTGAACAAAGATGCAAATTCTCACTTTCAGATTTTTTCTTTTGAGTTATAACTGTGTTATAACACAATAACTATCAGATGTAGTTCAATGTCCAGCGTGGCTTTAGCCGGGAAATAAGTTGTGTTCTGTTAGATATTTCAAATAATAACTTCATTTTTATAGTAGATTTCCAAATTTTCAGAAAGATCCTGCTATTCAATATTCAATTGAGAATGTATTGTTCTTCAACATTAATTCTGTGTATTCTATCAACTTTTCAACCGACGAAACCAAAAAGAAGGAGTTCTCTAGTCGACGCGTATATTTAATTTTTCTATGAACCATTTCAAAAACTATTTTGAAAGGTTAAGTATGTATTTTATGACGGGTAATTATTAGAATGTGGTTGTTTGATCAGTGGAGACAGTGGAAACCAATAAATATGGAGTGCGTCACATGATGTACCTATGAGTCGATAAAATGTCTAGAAGTTCAAAAGGAAAACGTTCTCAATTTATTATTTATCAATTGGTTTCCTTTTTTAACTTGAATACCACCCAAGAGGATATCTTTAACTTTCAGTTCACTTTCAGTCGCAGATGATCCTACATCTTCATATTTTCAAACAAATCAGTGTACCTACAAGTTCTTCTTCAACTCATTGGTAGGAAATTAGGTGAAGAAGTACAAATCTGACTAATTTATCGTTTCAATTATTCACTGACCACATGACCGTACTTGAGGTTATAAATGGATGAATAGTTACTTGAAAATATCGATGACTTTGAAGACATTTTGCTGGTGATCTTCAGGTAAAATTTCACCTGATAAATAATTATAACCCCCTTCAAGATATGACGTTGTATTCGAAGTAAATAATGAGTGATTTTCCACTATGTATTTCACTTATAGAGTTGATGGATTTTGGAAGAGATTTGTTGGTCTCAACCATGGTTTTTACAACCTGAACTATCTCTCCGGATTTGTGAATAATTCATAGTAAAATAATTTGTCTGAAATAATTAAATTTGGACTTATTGGAGACACAAACTGAAAGGAACATGTGAGCATTGCCAACGACCAAACAATTATTGAGAGAAAAGAAAACAAGATTCTTCGAGACCAATTGAGAAAAGCTAAAGCATACTCGAACAACTGCTACATCAAAGGTAATAAGCTTTTTGTAGAAAATAAGGCATATACTGTTGAAGACTTGAAGGAATTTGACGATCAGGGTGACATTGAATCGAACAGTGCACCAGCGACGCCAAATAGACAACACATAAACCATTGAATCAAGAGTCCACCAGGGGTCATAAACGCTGCAACTGAGTTAAATAGCCAACAAACAGAAAAAACCCAGTCCAAAGTACCTGGAAAACAAACGGAAATTTCTGAAACCCCATTCACCAAAAAACTATCCAAACCATCCACTAGTATTTTCATGAATAAGCCAAGACTTCGGTCAACCAATTCAAATAGATAAATATCTTTTCATCACCAGAATCATTGAACTCGAATAAATTCGGATCTACTGCTCATATTAACCGTACTAACAAAGTAAATATATATCTCCTTCACTGATTTCTTTTGGATGTCTACTTCAATTACTTTCATTCTTTTTTTGCTTCATCATTTTTTAACCTGAATGGTCAATGTGTTTTTTTTTACAAAAAAAACAATAACAAATGGATCAATATATCAGAGACTTTGATATCGATAGAATAGAAACCTACTCTTTGGAACACATACAAGAATGCAGAGATATTTTGGAAATTAACAAAGACTGTCGAAATTTTAAAATTATCCATAATAACATACGAAGCATTAATAAAAACTTAGACGAATTCAAAATACTCTTAGAAAACTTACGCATCGAATTCGACTGTATTGTCTTATCAGAAACATGGGCAATAACAAATACACACCTTTATAATTTAGATGGTTACAACAAGTTATATAACGAGGGGGATTTCAATCAAAATGATGGAGTTGTTGTATACATAAAATCAGAGTATAATTATACATATTCAATCATACCCTTGAATGGAAGCAACCTGTTGCAGATTAAAATAATTCTCAATGACAAAAACAACTTTCTTATCAATGCTTTATATAGACCCCCAAATAGCAATCTCGATCAATTTGTTATCAGCCTTCAACATTACTTCGAGAGTTCAACTTTCCAACCAGAAAGTTATAACATTTTCATTGGTGATTTGAATATCGACCTACTAAAAAACAATGAATATAATACAGAATATAACAACACACTAAACGAATTCGGTTTCATTTCCACGATCAATAATCCAACAAGAATACAGGGTGGACATAGCTCATGTATCGACCACATATTCTTAAAATCAAAAATCAATGTACTTGATCAAATACTGCCCCTACTATTACAAACCAACATTACAGATCATTTCTCAACAATACTACAGATAATTCTGGAAAAGACCAAATGCCCCAAGGAATGAAAAATAGTGAAATACATAGATGAAACAAAACTTAAAAATACAATCAGACAAAATTCCTGGGATTTACTATACTTGAATTCAGATCCTAACTATGCAACAAATACTTTCATTGAAACACTTCAAAAATACATAGACGACTGTACATATACAAAGACATTTAAAAGAAAAAATACGAAGATCGCTCCTTGGATGACCAATGCTTTACTTAACTCAACTACCGCAAAAAATAAAATGGCTCAACTTTTGAGAAGGAACCCAGATGATAACGAACTAAAACTCCGCTACAAAAAATATAGAAACAAATTGTCAACCCTAATTGAAAAAACTAAATTCGAATAAAATCGAACTCAACAAATCTAACACAAAAGCTTTATGGAATGTAGTTCAAGAAGTTAGAACACTAAAAAATCGAAAATCACTTTTGAAAATATTGAAAATGAACAAAGAGAGATATTAACAAATCCAAAAGACATCGCTAACGTATTCAATAAATCATTCAATAACACCGGGAAAAAACTTGCTCAAAATATAAACCCTGATCCTAACTACAAAATCAATAGACCATCCCTTCCAAACTCAATTACACTCCTGCCCACAAACACATATGAAGTAAAAAGCCTTATTCATGAGTTGAAAAACCACAAAGCCGTAGGATCGGATGAAATTAAATCGGAAACGCTGAAAGTTATCGCGTCATTTATAGCTGAACCACCATCTTCAACAAATGCATAGAAACTGGTACCTGGCCTAGAGCATTCAAATGTTCAGTTATCATCCCAATATATAAAAAAGGTAACAAAAAACTGACAGAAAATTATAGACCTATTTCATTAATCACCCACTTATCAAAAATTCTTGAGAAGCTTCTAAAAAACAGACTACAAAATTTTATAAATAAATATAACATACTTTCCGAAAGACAATATGGTTTTCGAGAAAAAACGTCCACTCAAGATGCTATTCTGACCCTTACCGAAAAAATTTATAATTCGTTAAACAACAACAAACCCTGTCTATGTGTATTCATTGATTTATCGAAAGCATTCGACCCTGTTAGCCACGAGTTACTCTTTCAGTCACTGGAGGACATCGGTATCAGAAACACTTGCTTAGATTTATTCAAAAGTTATGTAACAAATAGATATCAGACAGTCCGAATAAATAATGTCGACAGTAATCGTTAATCGTAAAATGTGGTGTGCCTCAAGGTACAGTTCTCGGACCCTTACTTTTCAACATCTACCTGAATGGATTATTCTCCACAAAAAGCAAGGGAAACATTATCGGCTTCGCAGACGATACCGCAATTTTTTACGAAGCAGATACCTGGACAGAAGTAAAGGAAATAGTAGAAACAGACTTCATTATCATTAAAAAATGGCTTGAAAGCAGGTTGCTAACTATAAATTTTCAAAAAACCAACTTTCTACCTTTCAGTTGTAATAAAACAAATCTTCCTCACTTTACACAGCTCAATATCCTCGATGGTAAAAACAATATCACAATTACAGCTGAAAGTAACATAAAATACTTAGGAGTCGTAATAGACTGGCACATGAAATGGGACATACACATCAACTACGTTACCAAAAAACTACAATGTATCCTTTATAGATTAAGATACATGAAAAAAATCCTTCCTACACATCATCTGCTCACACTATATCATGCACTCATTGAAAGTCATTTTCGATACGGTTTATTAGCATGGGGAGGTGCACTAAAATCCCACATCCGACCCCTTAAAGTTCTACAACGACGATTCCTGAAAATTATTCTAAGTAAAAACTCAAGATATCCAAGTGATTTACTCTTTCAAGAATCAGAGGTACTCGACCTTAAACAACTCTATTACTACAATGTCAACATAAAGTACTATACAACAAAACACTCGTCAAACTTACCAACACACACCTATAACACTAGACAAAGAAATAACTATAAAATACCGCAAATAACAAAGTCACTGCTGAAAACTAGCTTTTCTTACAACGCTCCAAAAATGTTCAATTCTTTACCTGAAACAATTCGTACTATACCCAACTCATTACAATTCAAAAAACAGCTGAAAATATTCATGAAGAGATCTGAAGTACGAGATTTCTGAAAATGATTACTTCAATCAATATTGACCAAGAAACCTCCTCGTTATATTTCGTATACATTCTCATCTTCCGTACATACTAAATATGAATATGCTTCAACAAATATTGGTATTTTATTACATTTTACATTTTATATATATTAAATCTCGTATACTCTTACCCATATCAAAATTCTTGCAATAACCTATTAACATTCCATTTGATTTTTAATTGTAGTAAAGGTCCTAAAATATTGTATAAAGTGTCTTAAAATAGTGAATAAATATTATTTTTACAACATTATATTTTATAAAAATACTGTAGTTCATTCACATTGTTTTTTGGAGTTTATAACATTATTGTATACACTTCATTCAAATAGATTATATGCTTAGTTTCTACTGTATTTAGGCCAAATTGAATCTAAAAATTTTTGTGTCGATGATTCAAATTCTATACATATAATATATAGTGTTTTTATTTTATATTGAATTCAAATAGTCTATAACTAATTTTATTGTAAATGACTCCAATGTATATGATTCGATTGTATTTTTTTCTGCGAAACAGGTGTAAAAATACTTATCGCAAACCTACTTTATTCATTCTAAATATTATCCCTGTAAACCCATATGTTTCTTGAATAAAGTTATATTATATTATTATTTTATTGAAAACTCCTTGGATAGACAGTATGTATGGTAACGCTATCAAAATCGAATCGAAGTTGTAACTTTTACAACAATAATAAAATAATTCAAAATTTCTGAATGTCGTAAAATTCATTTCATTCATCAAGTGTTCCTATGTCTCTTTCTCGATAGAGTGCTCTGAGCTGAGTTGATCTGAAACCACATGATTTATTGACCTCTTTTGAGAACAATGAACGCAGCCTAAAAATATCCACACCCGCCTCAATATGAATTCACCTTTGTTGCAAATTTATGTTTACCAGACCAAACACGTAATGAAAATAAAATAACATTTCTCAAGCACCCTTCATAATTACGTCTTGGCAACCAATGGTTAACCTCAATAAAGTTGGTGTGTACCGCAAAAAATAATCAAAATTGAAACATATAGCAAGTATGGTTCTCTTAATTATAAAGCTGTGCGTATACTGCTAATTAAATGAGGACAGGAGGTCCTTATTTATTGATTTGACTCGCGATATTTCACAACTTAATTCCGGAGGAATAACTTCAACTGGCTATTATCTTCTCCAAGATTGAAATTTATTTTTAGGTGTGTTTATAATCACCAATCAACTATATAGGTTAGTCGATTGTTATACAGAATGTTCGATCTTTATCTTCAACTAGCTGGTACCCGCGACTTGGTCCGCGTGAAATTTGTATTTTTTCCTATGTTTTATTTTTGTTGTTCCATCTAGCTTATGCCTGTGTGTAATTGGTTCACATCGAAACTAACAGAACCAAAAAACAAATTTAATATACACAACGCTCAACCACCAACGATATTCGGCTTGCCCAAATACAAAACTGTAATTCCACTTTACCCTATTATCAGCAATGTTCGATCAGCCACTTACAATTTATCAAAATTCCTCTCAGAAATTATTTTAAATGTTATTAGGAAAAAATATAGTTTGTGGAATTTTTTCGCAATATAACAGTTCCAGAAAATCATATTATATTCTCAATATAGATACAAAATTAGCGATAGATATCAATAGAGAAAATTGGCATGAAATCCAAAGTCACCCTACATTGAAATTCACAATTGAAAAAGGAACAGAAAAACAAATAAACTCTCTTGACACAACAATATTGCACAATAATTCTGGAAACATTTTCACAAACTGGTTTATTGAACCAAATCGTTACATGAGCTATTTGTCAAACGCACCCCTTAGTTACAAAAAATGTTATTCAAAATTTAACTGACAGTGCTACAAAGTTTGCTAGCCCAAAATTCAGGGAAGGTAAATCCGAAAAAATCAATAATATTTTGGAAGAAAATAATTACCCTAGCCACTTTGCAGAAATAACGAATACGATTGCATGTATTGTATGTACAATAATTATAGTAATAAAGAAAAGAAAACAACAACATACATATATTCACTATACATGGCAATCTAGATATCAAAAGCATATATAACCATGCGAATGGACGAAACCACATATAAAAAGGGGAGATTCAACCCCACAGAAAACGCGAAGAACTATTGGAAATTTGAGGAATTTGTTCACAATATAATAGTTCCACAAAATCAAATAATCATTTTTCTGGATATAGTTTCTTTCTATACAAATATAGATACAAAATTGGCGATATATATCATAAGAGAAAAATGGCAATAAATCCAAAGTCACACAACACCAACCCTGGAAAAGTTTTTGAAAGGAATTGTTTAACCTCAACATACTTTCAATATGAAAATAAACACTACTCACAAATATTCGAAATTGGAATGGGATCTCCAATTGCTCCAACAGTAGCAAATCTGGTTATGGAGTTTGTTGAAGAAAAGGTCATCAAATTACTTACTTTCAAACCAATATTCTTCAAACGAAATGTAGATGAGTGTTTATGTATTCCTACTGACAAAGTTGATGATGGATTTTTTTTGTATGAATATCGTCCTAGATTAAAATTCACAATTAAGAAAGAAAAAGAAAAACAAATAAACTTTCTGGGCACAACAATAATCTACGATAATTCTGGAAACAATTTCACAAACCGGTTTATTAAACAAAATGCATCAAATCGTTACACAAACTATTTGTCGAACGCACCTCTTAGTTGTTATTCAAAATTTTACTGACAGTGCTATAAAGTTTTCTCACCCAAAATTCAAAAAAAGTTATTTCGAAAAAATCAACAATATTCTGGAAGAAAATGATCACCCTAGCCACTTGGCAGATAAGTAATAGTAAAAGAGGAAAGAGAACAACAACATACATATATTTACCATACATAGGCGAACTGTCAAATAAAATTGTTGAAATAATGGAAAAATACAACATAACTATTTCACATCGACTACAAAATGGGAATAACACCATTTATTCAAAATCAAAATCAAGTACCAAAAAACACACCAACTCATACAGTATATAGAATACCTTGTAGAGACTGTCTAGGTCAAACAAAACAACGCTTGCAAAAGCGACTACAAGCCCATAAGTTCTCAAAAACTGACATGACAGCCATATCAAAACATGAAAGATAACAAGGAAAATCACACATCTTCAACAACATTCGTACAACGCGGAAGCAGAAATAAAATAGAAAATTTGCTTTTAATCTGAGGATGAAAAATATTTTGTCGAAACGTCGGTAAAAGGAATTATGCAAATTTACTGAATATGACCTAAGAAATTTTACCTCATATTGGTTGTGAAGAAATGTGGTTTTATCGAAACATATCCGGTTTCCGTCATCGAAGCCGAATAAAATACATACCAGTTTTTTTGTCTAAGCATAAGCTTCCGAACAAAACAAGTTTCATTAAAATCGGTCCAGTAAGTTTTGCGTGATGCTCGAACAAACAAACAAACAAATAAACAAATAGACAATTACAATTTTATAATAGTATAAATAGATTCTTTCGCTCAATGTTGAGTTCACTTGTAATATATATATATATATATATATATATATATATATATATATATATATATATATATATATAATCGAGAATGAGAGAATTAGATTCAAGACATTACATCATCGTCTAAGGTAGTTTCATTCAGAGTTGTGTCTTCATCGCATCAGTTTTTGTTGTTCATAGCCTTAGGCCAATACAATACAGGTTTAAGCTTCACCGCACAGATTATAGATGTCACTATCAATAATCTGATGCAATTCACATGTTTGTATTGGCCTAAGGCTATGAACCAACGAGAAATCTGATGCGAATTTGAAAGAGACCACAAGCCGTCCTGATGATTGGGAAACCATGAAACAGGCTGTAGACGGATGGTGTGTCTTTTTGGATTCGTAACAGATTTATCTCATTCTCGATATCGATGTTTGCGTTAAACGCATGAGAAGTACGACTATTGATATCGTGGGTAGGCCTTTCTAACAATTTGTTAGTGACCTGTTAAAGTGCACGAAATCTCGTGATTTTAAAATTCCACGATATTAGGTTCAAGCTTCACCGCACAGTTTATAGATGTCACTATCAATAATCTGATGCAATTCACATATATATATATATATATATATATATATATTGACTTGACACTTCGTCCCACATGGGGAAATGACATTCACCTATAAAAATGTGATAATCCTTATTTTAATACTTAACTAGTTATTTTAAACTGTATTATATCATCATTCATCCTTCATAATGTGTCAACCATCATATTTGAACACCTTCATAATCATTCTCAACAAAGATTCCCCCTGATGATGGAAATAATTAATAAAATTTCCGAAAGCTTGGACAACCTTTAAAGAGTTCTCTTTTATTTGCTGCATAACCCCACTATTTACTGGTTCCATCCCTAACTAGTCAGCAACGACTACCCATTCTCTATATATTTATATATATATATATATATATATAATACATAAAATTGAATTTTAACTAATATTTTCAGAAACAATTGTATCAAAATCTTTTTGTGATTTCTTAGTAAAATAAAAAAATTTAAGACAGTAAAATAATCACTCTCAATCGTTTCTACAAGAAAGCTGGATGTAACTTTAAAACGCATTCGGGAGTATCACAGAAAAATTTGAGAAATCAAACACGAGAAAGAAGTTTAACATCTCCGCGACAATCTACGAATATATATATATATATATATATATATATATATATATATATATATATATATATATATATTTGCTGTTTCAGTTGGAGGAAAACCCGGAAAAACCCACAACACCATCAGAAATCAGATCATCAACTTTCTCATAGAAAAGGGCACATGCTCCCTGGGAGCTGAGAGAATCAATCTTGGAAAATACACGGCAGTCATCGAAGAGGTACCAACAATTAGAATAAGGGTGTTTGCAATATGCAGTATAGTGTCCATTGGAAATGCTGCCGCTATGATTAGATATGGCGTAGACATTATAAAGAGTATTCATTCCATCCTGAGCAGAATATTGGTCCAAATTCAAATTTTGTATGGGAAAATTAATCACATTGTCCAATTTAGTGCCATCAGTCGAAGAAACACGTTTTAAATGTATAACTAAAATTTGTGGAAATGTTTGTATACGAATCATCTTTTTGAATTCCCTTTTCATTCCACAAGTTGAACGGTATGGGCTCGCATCGTTAGTCAAAGTCTCCTCTTCTGTCAACAGTTCAATACATTGTGTTAAATTCACGACTTCGTTTGGCAAGTTTGGAATAGGGATTGAAAGTACCCAGAAAGGTTCAAAAGTAACGGAGCAGTAATTACAAAAAGTACATCTCAATATAGACTTCAGCTGACCGGCAAATGTATCCACAATTTTGGAATTATGAGTAGACAGATATCTTGTCCAAGAATTGGAAGCTTTCTGATTATCATATGACGACGCTCGAAAGTTTATATATATATATATATATATATATATATATATTACCGCTATCTTGTTTCCCATAATTGATTTTACAGCGAAAGTAATGCTTTGTGACGACTATTACAAATTCATTAACCCCTTCTTTTCATCACTTTAGCGAAGGAATTTTCAAATAATTTATTTATTTTCAACAGATCCAAAACATCAATTTTTATGACCCCAACTTAAAACCTAATGGAAACTTCATAAAAAATTGAATTTCTGAAAACACTGAAACACGTGTTATATTATTTGTAACAAATACCTCAAATACCAATTCGTATGGCCCTAACTTAAAAACCAATGGAACCCTCATATGAAGATTCCCTTCACAATTCACCCCTTTAGGGGTTGAATTTCTAAAAATACTGAAACACCTATTACTTTATTTGTAACCAGGACTTCAAATACCAATTTTTATGACGCTAACTTCAAAACTAACGAAACCCCCATACAAATTTTCACCTCTCATTTCACATCCTTAGGGGTTGCATTTCTAGAAACACGAAAGTATGTATCCTTGTAAGCTGGTTATATTTTTTCCTTTTGATTTGAGTCGGAGTACATAGAAATATTAGGAAGCAATTAGGGATATTCGAATCCTCCAACTCACATTAGTGCAGGAGCTAGTTATTGAGACCAAAAAGATTTATTTTATTTTTCGCTTTCCAGTTTCTTTTTTTGTCGGTTTAATTTTTTGTTAAAAGGTTTTGGAGAGCAAATAGGGAGTCTGAGACTGTCATAGCTTTTCAAATGAAATTTTCTTCTACTTCTACTTCGGGTTTCTTTAAGAATTCCAATGAGTTCAGCTATGAAAATTGAAACATCTGCGTGTAGTTTAACCTAGTAATGCTTCTCGGCGAGACAAGAAATGTCTCCTCTTGTCTTGTCTCATTCCAACATAGTGGAAATACACCTCGAGACAGTACCAGAAGCTCATCCCTCCCAACGATAGAGGGCGCTCTCTCGTCTTGTCTTGTCTCGCCTTCTCTTGACAAGACACTTTTGTTATGACTGGATTTCCTACCCTAGGCGGTAAAAACTATCCACATTATTAAACAGGTTATATTTACGTTTTTGAATTAGGGTTTTATTCCAGCAGTAGGTACGCACTGAAAGATTATTTTACAATAGTCGATCCTAAGGGGTTAAAGTTTGAATATAAAAAAAAAAAAATTGTATGAAACTGATACTTTGATAAAACAATTATACAGGTTATATCACAGAGATTTACCTAATAGTTTAATTAGATTTTACATGAGTAGGGTGTACCAAGAAATTCGACAAAATTCGGAGCCTGAGGGGTTAATACTACCCTTGAATATTTCAAGAATTTGTTATTTCATTTCAAAATGGCAAGACACGTCACGTCTGAATTTTGAAACTCAGGCGTTAAGAACCACACCTACAATACAACAGGTTATACAGGATGATTCAAAAGTACATTGACAAAAGAAAAGTGCCATGTGAAGTGGAATGAATAGAAAAATCGAATTAAACGGTTTTCTTGAATCCTTTATGTGAAGAAAACCGTTTAATTCGATTTTTCTACATTGACAAACTTTAGGAGGTGATTTCTCACAATATTCTTATATGAATTGTTCAAATAAATATATGTACGGAAACACTTCGTTTCCAAGATACAGGGTATTGAAGTTTTATTTTTATTTTCGTTTTTTTTTAATAACTTTCGAAATACTGACCTCAATTGAACGAAAATTGGTATTGAGAGGTTTTTTGAGTTGTCGAATTCGAACCTGATGTTATTATTGCTCTTACTCGTAGGGGGCGCCACCTACACGTCTTTCTCTTTTTTGAGGATTCATAACTTTTTTAAGCGTACTGCTGCACATTTTTCAGTAAAAAAATCAATTTCTCTATCATATCTACATAAAAAAGCTACCATTGTTACAAGTCGCTATAAGCAACCGTTTTCTAGATATTTGGACTTGAAAATTTCAAGTCGATTATTTGATAATCGATGCGTGTTGAAGTTATTACCATTATTTTGCATTTTTCACAAGAATGCTTAGGAAATCAATTTGACGTTCAAGTAATTAGTTTTGTTTTTTTGTAGGGGGCGCCACCTATTCTATTTATTTTTACTCGTTTGAAATAGTTATTTTTGTATCAAGGGTGCAAAATCTGTATTTGTTTTAATGAAATTTGCAAGAAATATCAACATTTTATTTCAAGAAATTTTGAATATGTAGAATAAAATAAAATGAAGGAAACTAAATTGTATTGAAATACATTGTTCGAAGTGTCCACCTTCAGCGAAGATACAGGCATTCAGTCTTCTAGTCATCTAGTTAACTATTCGGAATCTTAGATCTTCCTAGTTCGCTACTGGAGTTTTATAAACTAGTGACTTCAAATGTCCCCAAAAATAAAAATCTAGCGGGTTTAGATCTGGGGACCTTGGTGCCCACGTCTGGTTAGGTTCTTCTACACCCCTACCGATCCATCGATTTGGATAGACAGTGTTAAGGAATTACCTGGCTATAACGCTAAAATGGACCGGAGCCCCATCATGCATAAACCACATGCGGATACGAATTTCTAATGGTACATTCTGAAGTAGTCCCGGCAATTCATTTTCTAAAAAGTCTCTGTAAGTTGCGCCATTCAGACGGAAGAAAGAAAGGACCTATCAAGTAATCATCAATTATTGCCGCCCATACATTTATAGAAAATTGATACTGATAATGTCTTTCACTAACTGCGTGCGGAGTTTCCAGATCCCAAACATAGTTGTTATGAAATTTTGTGATAGCATTTCGGAAGAAGTTTGCCTCGTCCGTGAATAGTAGATATCTTAAAAATTGGGGATTCGTAGCCAATTTTCTCAAAAACCACTGACACATAGTAATGCGATGAGAAAAGTCTCGTGGCAAAAGAGCTTGTACCCTTTGAATATGGTATGGATAAAATTGTTGATCGTGGATAATTATCCAAACTGTAGAATTGAGAGCTTCAGCAATTATTCTTGTACTTGTTTCTGGATTCTCCTCGAGAGCGTTCAAAACAGCTTCTTCCAATTCTTGGGTTCGGACTGCTCGTGGTCTTCCAATAATATCAGCCGCCCTTTTGAAGCTACCTGTTTCTGCCAAACGACGGTGGAGACTGGTGAATGTTGGAGCTGAAGGCAGTACTCGATTAGGAAATCGCTTCTGGTAAATACGTCTTGCTTCGCGAGCATTGCCATCCGCAAGGCCATAAACGAAATGCATATCGGGTAAATGAGCATTATTGTTTAAATAATCCATTTTTTTTAAATTAGTGTTTTAAAACTTACAGAAACTTCAACAAAACAACAAAACGTTTAACCGTCACATAATATGTAATTACCAAAACTACTTACTTAGACGTCAAATCCATTTCCTAAGTATTCTTGTGAAAAATGCAAAATAATGGAAATGACTTCAACACGCATCGTAATCAAATAATCGACTTGAAATTTTCCAAATATCTAGAAAACGGTTGCTTATAGCGACTTGTAACAACGGTATCTATTTTACGTAGATATGATAGAGGAATTGATTTTTTTACTGAAAAATGTGCTAGAAGTACGCTCAAAAAAGTTGTGAATCTTTTAAAATAAAAAAGACGTGTAGGTGGCGCCCCCCACGAGTAAGACAATAATAACATCAAGTTCGAATTCGACACCTCAAAAAACCCCTCAATACCAATTTTCGTCTAATCAAGGCCAGTATTTCGAAAGTTACTTTAACACCCTGTATCTTGGAAACGAAGCGTTTCCGGATATATAATTATTTGAACAATTCATATTAGAATATTGTGAGGAATCACCTCCTGAAGTTTGTCAAAGTACTTTTGATCACCCTGTATAGTAGACCAAATTGAGTGAAAACTATTCCCGCTTAAAAACCAGTAGATAACGTCGCTGACTGCTTATAGCATGAGTTACCGTAAACCACTACAGAATATACTTTTTTCGGGTTTGGGGTATAGATACTAGAATCTATTAGTAGAATAGTGTGTGGTGTGTGTCTAGGCAGAGGCAGCCATATATGGTGAACAACTACAAGAAAATGTTTGTGCAGTAGTCGAAAGTACCATCAGCATAACATTTCTGGCTCAAGCAAATCTACTTTAAATTTATACAACAACCAATGAAAGCTTAGATTAATTTAAATAATTTTTATTTGTTGAATTTGTTTCACCGAAGATTAGACAGTAGAAGTGAACGTCTTATGCTTGCTATTTTGATGTGATTTCCGAATGATATCTGCACATTTTCAAAAATTTAACAAAAATTCGGAAAACTCTTTTTTAATGTTCAAAAATGACAATTGTGACGAAGAAGGAAAAATGGTACATTGACAAAGAGAAAAAAACAGTTTTCTTTACACAAAAAAGTGACTGCGGAGTGTTTATCAAATCCAATTTTTTATGAATCCGAACTTATTCTAAATCAGTGATTCACATGGACATAAATAACAATTAGTGCAAAAAGAAAGATATAATATTCTCATATTTGAAACTAAGAAAAAGTAGTCCAATCAATTCTCTTTGATTTGAGAAAAATTATTTCTAGTGTCCGATTTTCTCTGACAAATAAAATTTTAATCCAGAAAAAGGTTTCTTACATGTGGAAATGCTGAAACTTTCATTGGGAAGTTTACACAACTCATAGAAAAGGGGTTTCCACTCAACGGAAAGATCTTTTAAATATGGTTTCACGGCTAAGAAACCATTTGAGCGGACTTCAGTAGCAATCAGCAACTGTTTCATGATTCATTCTTGAATGTGAAACTGGGGTATAGCTTTGGATTTGAAAGAAATTTACGTTGGAATTGTGGAAAATTTCCAATGTAGGATAGTTGCTTCGGTAGAAAACTTCAATAATTCCACATCTGGAAGAGTTTCCTCGAATTCCAAATTTTATTTTTCATACAAAATAGAAGCAGAAATCCTGAATTTTCCTTCAAATCCAACCAGAAAAAACAATTATACAAATGTTCGAAGAGATTTGTATTTTTAGAAATATTAGCAAGACGCTATACTTATCAAAATTGTATTCCGCAAATATCTTGCATCGAATCCCAAAAAAAAAGCATAACTTTCTCGAAATATATGCGGACAATAGGCTAATAGGTACATATCTATGAGTTATAATCGTGAAAAACATCCTCCTGTTTGCGTACAGTCGAGTATAAAATGGTTATGATGTTTAAAAAAATTGGGTTCGATCATATATAAATGCAAGACGGTTATTTTTCTTGATACTTACCACAAAATATGAAAAAAATCTGTTGGAATTTCCCAATTCAGAAACCTCATCGATAAACATTTATTTTTGTCTCAAATCTTTCAAAAGAATTCTCGATCTCTATGCGACAGCGTATGATGAAGTAATGCACGGTTCAATTACTTCACACCCGTGAAAAAATAGAACGTCCGCAGAATTTCTAGTGCATAAAATTGAATAAATGGTCGTCGTAATAAAATGGAGATTCACGAAGCGATAAATTCGAGGCAAACCAAAATGATACAACGCAATAATGGAATAAACCATAAGCCATAATGAACATTAAAGTATTCACTACTGCGTGAACATACTTAGCTTAGTTCTCCCGTTTTGGCTTAGGTGGCAGCAGTTATCGGGCATTTCTTCTTGCAACTTTGGTCTGTGATAAGGTGGCGGATACACAGAGGGTTCATGGGAAATATTGCTCCTCCTCTGCTAACAATTATTTGCAATATTGTTTTAATGCCACTCCTCCCACATGAATCACCGGAATATTCTAACGTTATTTAATTTTCTATTAAAATTATCAATATTTTTTTGGAAGCACATTTCCTGGTTTTAGCTTTAGCTCTGCTGTAATAAATAGATGGAAACGAAATAAAGAATAAGTAAATTCCTTACGTCAAATCATAACTTTATTTTTCAATCATATTTTGTCGGATGTCTTGAATTGAGAACTTTTGATGAAAAATTAGATTTGAAAAAACATGTCTACTCAGTGAAAGAGTATTCCAAATCCAAGCCCCAACGCGGTTTCACACCGAAGAAGAATTTCAGCAGATCAATAGTGGCAATCAGAAAACGTTTCCATTATTCACTCCTCCTGAATAACACTCCATTTGGAAAAAACTGCATTTTGAGGTAGCCGAAGGGATTATGATGAAATGCACACAGATGATTTGAAATATAATAAAAACAATTAATTCTTTTTCGAAAAAACTGCTTTTAATGGCAACAAGACCACACAAGGACATGCAGCAGCTTACATATGCGGCGACAGTAGATTCTCCATACGTCTACCTCAAAAATGCAGCATCTTTACAGGTGAAACGACAGCCATAATGGCATCACTCAGAATGTGTAGAGAAGACCCCAGAAAAAACTTTATATCATTACAGACTCTCTAAGTGCAATTCACGGATTGAAACAGTTATATCCGTATCATCCAAATCTCATATCAATCAAAGAAGAACTTTACCAACTACAAATCGAAGCAAAAAATATCTCATTTCTATGGGTACCCTCTCACGTAGGGATCAAGGGTAACGAAGAAGCTGATGCCCTAGCCTATAAAACAGCATCTGAAGAGAATACAATTCTTCAAAATGAGCTCCCGTCCTCGGATCACAAACACTCGATCCAAAACTTCATACTCAGTATCTGGCAATCCACTTGGACTCGTGCAACATCCAAACTCCGAGAAACCAATGAAATAGTCAACAAAAAGTTATCATTACCCACGAGAAGGAGAGACCAAGTGGTTATTAACCGTCTCCGGTTAGGACATACGCTCCTAACTCACCAACATATAATGAATAATGATCCATGCCCCATCTGTCACAACTGTGCCACACAAATCACAGTTAAACACATCCTGGTAGAATGCCCATTATACAACGGAGAAATAAGTTCAAACAACCTAGGAGTCAACATCAAATCTATCCTCAACAACGATCTACAGAAAGTGCTGAAGTTTCTAAAAGACATCAATATATATTGTAAAATCTGATTTCTAATCAACCTGTGTTTGTTTTCCCCTGCTAATAACTCTTAGCAGTTAATGCGGGGTCATTTTTGTTGAAATAAAAAAAAAATAGGGATTTTGATGAATTGCACAAAGATGATTTGAAATACAATAGAACGACAATTAATTATTAGAAATTTTGCCGCGAAATGATTGGAAGGGCTTTTTTAGATGATAAAGTGTTACCCTATTACTTTTTATACTAAGGAATAACACCAAATAATTTGAAATTTATATCAAGTTTTTATTTAGGGAGCACTGTAAATACTAGAACGTATCCGAAATGAGAAAGTATACACGAAATTTAAAAACAGTAAGTTTATAAAAAAGATACCGTCCATTGAATGGGGAAACTGACTATTCAATAGGAAGACTATTCTGAATATTAAAAAATTACCGATATTTTTTTTGTGAATATCTAACAGAAAACAATACTTCCCCAGCTAAAGCCACGCTTGGTATTGAACTACATCTGATGTTTGGAATGGACCCTAAAACTCAAAAGAAAATGTTTGTTTGAAGGTTGTAGACGATGTGGTAACTTGATTCCTCTCGTTTCTGACGCCCATCGTCTTAATGGATTTAAAATATTTTCATGACGTTTCGAACGCTTGTATCTGCAATCGTCTTCAGGTGAATACTGTATTCACATGAAGACGATTGCAGATACAAGCATTCGAAACGCCGTGAAAACCTTTTAAATCCATTAAGACGATGGACGTCCGAAACGAGGGTAATAAAAAAAAAATATCTGAAAGTAAAAATTTGCATTTTTATCCAGATTATTATATTATATTCCAGTCTTAATAAAGAACTCAAATAGATAAATGAGACAGAGAAAAATGACTGGCATCGCATTCACTAGGTCTTCAATACATTTTTGTCGACGAAAATCTATTTCAAGCTTCCTCGATCATGAGGAAGATCAGAATAATTGGGGAACACATTTTCTTTGAGTCGCATATTATTCCACATCTGATTTTATGAACAAATCAAGTAATTTGAACAAATCAAGTAATTTTCACATTAGAAATATATTAACTTGAGAGTGAGATGCGTCAAACATCTACGGAAGCAGTGTTGAAAAATTAAAAAAAACAAGGAAAATCATTCATAATGTATTCGTTCATTTTATAATGTCGAGCTAATTTGAAATCAGCTCAACTATAAAACTATAATTTGTTTTATGGTGAAACTAAGCGTGTGAGATGTTACGAGGGTTAGACATTACATTTTTGTGTGCCATGCTAATTAATCTATTAACATCGACCCGAAATTAATAGCGTACAGGACGAGACACCATGTTAGCCTTATTAAGTTCGGTTGAGACCCCTTCTTTTACGTAAGACATTAACTGGCTTCGTTTTTCTGAAGACTGGACTACCAGGCCAAGACACGCCTTTGACGATCATTCTTCTGTAGGCCGAACCGAAACACGCCGGTCTACAGAAAAATAAACCCAGTCAATATCCTACGTGAAGTAATGGGACACAACCTAACTCAATTCGGCTTACATTGCTATCCGAGTTTATGCCAAGCTAATCAATCTTACAAAATTACGCTCGCGAAGAGTTCGGAAACAACGATTTTTCTAGTCGTTTTTTAAGAATTCTTATTTGGACATAATCACACAATCATTCGCTAGAAGTAAGTGCACCCAACCACTAAATCTGTTCGAAATATTGAACTGAACTAAGAAAAACCAACCGTAATGTTTTCTAAGTGAAAAATAAAGCTCTCATTCGGTTATATATAGAGACACTGTACCACCGAACGGCATGTCTCATCAAATAATGAAAATGAATCTCGATTCTTTGTAAGCGCAAAACGCGAGAACGGCTGAACCGATTTGGCTATTTTTTTAAATGTTCGTTATAGTCCAAGGATGGTTGAAACGGAAAAAAGTATTAGGAAAGTTGCCCGGAAATTGAAAAATTCGGGTTTATAAGAAATTTGGCGGAGAAAAAGACTATCGAGTCATTTATCACCAAACGAGGAAATAGTTTAGCGGTTATACTGTCGCCTACCAAGCAGAAGGTCACAGGAACGAATCCCGGTCAGGGTAATTTTATTTTTATTTTATAAAAACAACGGCTGGACCGATTTGGCTTTTATGAATGTTCGTAACACTCTGAATGCGATTTTTAGGGAAAGAAAGGTTTTTTAGAAAAGTTATTGAACATTTTTTTTTCCTGGAAAAGTTTTCAGGAATATAAAATCAAATATAACACATTCTTTGTTGTTTGTAATGTTCCAAATAAGTTTTTCAGAAAAGTTATTGGATTCGGGCAAAAATTTAAAGTGCTTTTTTCTATGGGATTTTTTAAGACCATAACACGATTTGAGCGTTGGATATGCGTAATTCTTTGTCCTGGAAAAGTTTTCAGGAATATATAATATATAATAAAACTGATTGTCTGTGAGGCCATAACGGACGATAGATGATTTGGCAATCTGGAAAACTGGATAACGAACGGAAAACGGGATTAAGGAAAAATGGGATTACAGGAAAATGGGAAAAGGGAAGAACAGGAAAACGGGATAACTGGATAATGAGATAACAGGAAAAGGGGGTAAGGGAAAGGGAAAAGGATAACGGGAAAATGGGATAACGGGATAACGGAAAACAGGATAACGGGTAAGGAGAAAGCGATAATAGGATAATGGAATAATGAAAAACAGGATAACGAAAGAAAGTGATAACGGGATAACGGGATAACGAAAAAACGGAATAACGCTAGGGATAACGGAAAAACAGGAAAACGGGATAACGAAAAAACGGGATAACTGGAAAATGGGATAACGGAAAAAGGGGACAACGGAACAACGGGGAAACGGGATAACTCGGTAACGAGATACTGGAAAAACGGGATAAAGGAAAACGGGTTAACGGGAAGCGGGCAGAGTCAAAGGCATAACCTATCTCAATCTCAATCTCAATATGTACTTTATTGTCTGAAGAAATAAAATTCTCATTGACAAAGCATAGTTTACAATTTACAATGATGAACAATGCAATAAATAAGTATATGTAGGTATACATGTATAAAATCGATCAATAAACGAGAAACAATCACATCTGACAATATAAAAAGATAAAATATTAAATAGTAAATAGTACTCAATCACAGTTTGCTTAGAGAGATAGGGAGAAAAAAAATATAAATTATTGTCGTCGTCAAGAAGAAAATAAAATCATATGGACAAAGCACCTACATAAATCTAAAATTATATCTATATATAACACGGTCATGACACTAAAAAGGACGAAGCAACATGAGTATGATGTTGGTATATGATATTAATTGATATCAATCAATCAATCAATCATGCTTTATTGTCCAAGAAGTAATTCTTATTGACAGAGTAAGTGTAATTTTATAAAGTCAGAAATATTAAGAATATAAAATTATATGAAATATAATGAACAATCATTATAGAGTTAAAACATATGTACCTAAACGAATATAAATAAAACATTACAGAAAAATATATCAAACATTACAGATAAATAAATAAATAAAGCAATACAGATAAGTAAGCAACGGAAATACTAAGCTTTAAAATGACCTAGATGAAACAACACAAAAACACAGGAAAAAAGAAATTCTATGCAAACGAGAGTTTTCAGAAAAAAAGGGAATATAGAAATTTGGACAGGACAACGTCTATCGGGTCAGCTGATAATAATACGTGGGATAGAAATTGCTGCAATGCCTCAACATATTGCTAAATGTAACTGGCAACACTTTGAGCAGCAATAGAAGTTGATGCCAAATATCGAAATACTGATTAGATTTTAAATTGTGTCCGGTGCATCTGTGACAAGCAATGCTTGCCTGTCCTGAGAAATATAGTAAATCATTTATTGCGAACAATAGGAATTCAACGAAACACTATTTTGCATTGATTCCATTATTTCAATTGTTGTCTATTCGTAAGTGTGCTACTGAATAATGCAATAATTCGAACCAATTCAAGTAAGTGAAAAATATGTTTGAATATGACCCTTTTTGAACTTTTGGAAGGCCATATTTCAAAAAGTTACGTTTTCCACGGCAAAATGTTAATTACCAATCGTTTTCATTGTCAACTAAAATAAATCCCTTGGTTACCATATAATTGCAGTTTCACATCCATTTCTTTCCTACAGATATGAAAACTATGACTGTTTTCCAAAGATTTGTATTTCTAAAAACATTTTTTGACATGAATTTCAGAATTATTTCAGAATCTACAGCCAAGAAATATTATTCCAGTGAAACCGTATTTTTACTTATAATATCACAAGTGATCAAATTATTTAAGGAAATATTTTCGAATATTTCGATATAATACAATAAATAGAATCAAAATTTCACGAAAATGTAACAAAAATTAGTATTTGAGATATGAACTAATGTCTTGCGTGAAAGTTGTAGCTCGATATTTTTTCTACAAAAATGTTTTCTATAAATTTTGTGATAAATCATGACAATAGGGAAGGACCCGATTTTCCACTAACGCCCGATTGAAATTGGGCGGGAACGAAAAATTGCCCCAATTTTCATATAACCGGACTAGTCAATCCATGTTTCTCGCTACTAAGAACTGTATAAAAAAGCCAAAGCACATGAAATGTGAAAAAATATCTCACATGAGATTAGTTTCGAAGTTCATACAAAATTCAATCATAATACAAATAGTGTACAAAGATTTCCGATCAAATATCTGTGAGTGAGTACACATTTTGGGTGATAAATTCGTACGGAATCATTGCCACGTCAATTCCTTGGGCCCTCGTGCTGTTCGAGGTGGATATATTAGCTCTATTGAACCGGATTACTCTGGGAAGAAAGTATTTTGACATGTAATTCAGGGGTATTTTTCTAGATAAAGAGAACCTTAATTTTGTTGTACATTTATGATTTAATCAATAAACACTTTAAATATAAAAATTCGGCTGGTTGAATATGGCCTTTGAATGGCATTGGAATTTTTTCGATTAAGTATTATATTTTTTGAATTATTACATTATCCGGATGAACAGGGCTAATATATCCCCTCGAACAGAACAAAGCCCAAAAGAAATTAACTTGGCAATGATTCCTTACGAATTTATTAACCAAAATGTGTACTCAATCACAGATATTTAATCGGAAATCTTTGAACACTCTTTGAATTATGATTGGATTTTGTATGAACTCCGAAACTAGTCTCATGTGAGAGCTAGGAGTTTGTTCTACATTTCATGTGCTTTGGATTGAGAAACTTCAAAAATTAAGCAACATCGGGCGCGATTAGTTCTTGGATGGGTGTCCACCTGACAAGGAAGGTGCGCGCTAAAATGCCCTATTAACTGTCGCGTAGTAGCATATTCGCAGCTGCAGGCATCTGATCAATGAGCACGAGATAAGACGATAGATATGCCGTCCTTCGGAGAGGGCGTTAAGATGGCGGTCCGACTCATAGATGGTGAGCTCGTTAAAGAATAGAGATTTTGGCAAAATTTCCGGTTCGGGGGAGTGTGCTTATCGGCGTCGATGTTTAGCCCTGGTGGCAGAAAAACAGAGGTATGTGTACTGCGTACTTTGTACGCGATGCACTCACTACCTGATCTTCGGCGTTTTCCCGTAATTGTTTCTCTGTCTTTGTAGGATAGATAATTGGATGTTTTTTTATGGGAAATAAAGACCCATTATTATGATTATCATTAAATAGCCCAACGTTAAATAAAGCAATAAATAAAATACTTTATAGAAATTCATGCCGCACTGGCAGTAAAAAAAAGTTATACCTAACAAGAAAAATCACTTCAATTTGAAGTCGATTTCGCAATATAATGTTATTGTGATGATATTATTATTAATATATTACAAAATAATTAATATTATAATTTTTACGATTATTTATTATTTTTATTATTATTATTATAATTATATATATATATATATATATATATATATATATATATATATATATATAAATTTCATATATAAATGATAAAAATATAATTCTATAATTTTTCTAAAAGATTAAGTGGGCGATTTTTAGGAAAATGTTCACATTTCCCCTGTAACTTGTTACACATCAGCTAAAAAAAATAAAGAAATTGTATCTCCTTCAAAAATGTACGGAGAAATTATTTTTTGTAACATTGATCCAAGATGTGGAGTAAACTATTAGGGATGTCATACCAATGCGAATGAAAGGCATTAACATTTTCTTAGCGCGTACTACACTTTTGTAAACACTGTTTGTTTTTCTGCAAAATTTGGGTGACCTTCTAGGATATCTTCTTTTCACAATTCCAGCTTTGGTTATATCGAGAAAAAACAAGCGATCATAAAATTCTTAAAAAGATTTTTGGGTACTCATAAATATCCCTTCCACACCACAATCGTCTACAACACATTCCTCTCCAGAAATGTAACAATGTACAGTTCAGTAAACTTCATTAATATGCCAAATTTCTATTACCTACGTGAAACTTTCTCTGAAAAAAAGATAATTCAATTCTCTTTCCAAGCATCTATTTTTTTTTATTTCGTTGATATGTAACTTTTTATAGTCTCCCCCCCTTATAACTTTTCGACGTAGAACAATGAAAAAAAATATATTGTATGATATCACCGATACTACTTTTTGAAATAAAAGACATTGTGATTGCCCGATAGATGGCGCGGGGGGACACATCAACTTCAAAATAGCATAATTTCAAAGATGTGCCACATGACCCTCCATGCTATTTGAAATTTTGAAGTTGATGTTTCCCCCCGCGCCATCTATCGGGCAATCACAATTGTCTTTTATTTCAATAAGTAGTATCGGTGATATCATACAATCCTCTTTTTTTTTTCATTGGTCTACGTCGAACTGTTCAAAAGTTCAAAAGTTATAATGGGGGGGAGACCATAAAAAGCCGCAAAGGCACATATCAACGAAATGAAAAAAAAATCAGATGTTTGGAAAAAGAATTGAATTACCTTTTCAACGATGTGCCACATGACCCCCATGCTATTTAAAATTTAGAAGTTGATGTGCCCCCCGCGCCATCTATCGGGCAATCACAATGTATTTTATTTCAAAAAGTAGTATCGGTGATATCATACAACACCTTTTTTCAATTGTTCGACGTCGGACCGTTAAAAAGTAGTTATAAGGGGGGGGGGAGGACTAAAAGGCCGCACTGTATAGAAATGCGAACGGTTACGTTTCATTCTATAAACCCTAAAAATGGAGTATAAGCGACGCCTATGGTTAACAAAACAAAATATCCCTCACGTATATTACGTGAACATTCGGTATATTTTTCTACCGGTAATTCGATACGGTCATAACCTGTAGGTATTCAAAACAAAGTGTTGGCGTGGGACCAAGCAACGGAAATCGAACCCCAGCACATTCTATCATGTAATTCTTAAGTAAACATTAAAAGTCCTTGCAAAGGACGCATTCCGTCAGGTCTATGGTGTGTCTACTGTAATAAATTCATAATTATCCATTCATTCGAAAACAATACACTAGAGGTGTCGTGCATTACAATTTATATCTTCCTTAGTATTCATCGAGAATTGTTATGTGCTTCAGTTTATAGTTCCGTAGGTGGTGACCAGCCGAAACTACGAAGACCAATCCAATTTGAATTCAAATTTTGTTTCATATATGCATATGTGCGCATAACTTGATTCAACTGATATAACAATGCAAAATCACTACTATAAAACTATTCACTATGAAAAATTGAAACACGATTTGTTACAAGCAGACTGGAGTGACTTTTACAACACTGATAACGTCGAGCAACAAACAAAAAAGTTTATGCATATACTAGGTGGGTTAATTGAGGGAACACCAAATACATAAAAAATCGAAGGAGTGAAAATAAAAGAAAAACGTGGATAACAAAGGGATTAGTTAAGTCCGTTAACCATAAAAATTATTTGTACCACGAACACAAAAACGACCCCACAAATTTTGACAAAAAAGAAACATTACATATCGAAAACAAACAGATAAACTCATAAAATTAACCAAATACAAATACTATCATAAACTGATCAACGAAAACAGAGAAAGTGTCAAAAAATTGTGGAAAGCTATAACAAATTCAACAGGTTCTGATAAGCTAGATGGAATAAACAAAATAACTCTAGAAGATCAAACAACTCCTACAGTCCACATAGATATAGCCAATCCTTTTAATGATTTCTTCGTTGATGTTGGGAAGAATCTCGCAGAAAAAATTACTAAAAGTAAAGCTCCCTAATATAAAAAAAACACTGTCGCTGAGCAAGAACTTATCAAAATAACAGAAATGCCAACTCCAAATCTATTGCGAGCTATCTACAGATAGAAGAACCATCAGGCTATCGTTGAAAAAATGGTGGCAATGAAAATCTACAACCATCGCGCCAGGAGGAGGTTCAAGATCAACTTCAGTTACGGAGAAGACAAATACAAATGTTTACAATATTACTTACAATTATTGTAGTATCAATTATAACAATAAATAATATGAACCTTTTTATATTCTTGAAATTTTCTACCGAATACCATTCGTGCTTTAAATATTAACCAAATAATTCTGAAAAAAAAACGTGTTTTTCTTTAAAAACTGCACACGGTTATTTTTTTCGTTGTTTCAAATAATGTTTTATACTTTAAAACAACGAAAAAAATGAACTGGTGCAGTTTTTAGAAAACAATTTTTTTTCAGAATTATCGGTAATTTTTAAAGCACTATTATCCCCGATAATTTACTTATTTTATAGCCACCTGCGTTAGCTTATGCGAGTACTGCAAATGTGTTTTAAGAAAACAAAAATTTATTTTACCAGTGCTGTGTGAATGTAATTGTGGGTATATGTTTTTTTTTTTTATTATTTATTCATTACAAAGTAGGGATGCAAACAGATAAATCCAACGAGTATCCTCTTTTTAGGTAATCTAATAGTAATCGAATAGTGAGCTGAAATAACTTACAAGATAAACATTATGAATGATGCATTATAGATTAAATATGAACAAATGTGAATAAATATGAACAAATATGAATAAATATGAACAAAAAAAAAAAAAAATTAAATGAGATATTATCTGTATTTTGGAGTGAAAATAATCATTATCAGGTTAAACGAAGGCAGAACATGGATTTCACGTAGTTTTTAAACCTTAGAAATGAGAGCCTGAATATTGCGATATCATTACAGTAGCTATTAAATGTTCTCACCATTCTACAAATGGGAGAGTTTAATCCTGAATTTGTTTTTCTAAATGGTGTATTAAAAGTTTCGTACTTTCTTAAATCTCTGTTGGGTGTTCTCAAGGATATTTTGGATGATACTTCAGAACAATCAATACGGTTATTGAATATTTTGTAGATCATTAGAAGGTCGGACATACTTCTTCTATCGGTGAGAGACAACATGGAGTACTTTCTCAGAATTGGACTATAGTTGCTGTTTAATATTGGGATATCTGATTTACGGGCTAGTTGTTTCATTGCTTAATTGAGCAAGAATATAAGAATTATATGATTCACTGATATACTTCAATCATTTAACAGGCTGATAAAGGTATATATTTGAATTCCAATATAAAATCACTGTATGTAGTGAGCTCAAAATCCCTTATTCAATCCATTTTGCATTTTCTGTTTCCTTACAGGAATTGAATTATATATAATAATGAGTTGAATCAATCAATCAATCAATCAAAATATACTTCAATGTCAAAAGATGAAATCTCGTGGACAAAGCAATAATAAATGAGTTTAGAAACAACACAGAAAATTCAGGAGAATCAACACGGTAATATCAAAAAAGCATTGTATGTTAAAAAAGAAAGATAAAAACACAAATAAATATAAATAAATACACACAAACATATATACATCATAGGTGGACGAATAGTCATAAGTTAACAGATCATCAAAGGAGTAAATAAATAAAGTATATACATTAATTAGATAGTTTGAACCCATAGTCGTTACACTGTTTTGTAATTCGTAGTGACTATTAGCAGTGGACATATACAATGGTCAAAAAAGAAATAATTTCATACCAGTATGCCATCCATATCTTTAACAAAGTTTTCTTGAACACTATAAAATACATGGTGAATGAGAACTTGCTTTACAGACTTTCTGAACTGATCAATTGATTGGATATTTTTAAAATTAGTCGGAAGATGATAATATATTTTAGCTGATTATAGATCAGCGATTTTCTAATCAAATTTGATGATGGAATGGGCAGTCTTAACTTATCATTTTGGCGGGTGGATTTAACAACAACATCGTAGGATGATTTGTTCTTATGTACTAGGCACACAGTTTCTAGTTTGCATAAAGAGGAGAGTGTAAGTAATTTTTGCTCCTTGAACAAGGGTTTACAAGACACTCTTGGCCCAACTTTGCACATATATCTAATGACGCGCTTTTGAAGAATGAATACTGTATTGGAGTGCTGTTGGTTGCAGGTGCCCCAGAATGATATGCCATACCTCAGATGCGATTCAACTACAGCGTGGTACACAATTTTGGCAGTTACAATACTTAATTCATTCGACACCATTCGTAAAGCATAAGATCCCAAAGCTTGTTTTTTGTTCAGTAATTTGATATGGGAATTGAAATCGAGGTTGCTGTCCAAATTGATTCCAAGAAATGTATTGGTTTTTTATTTGATATAATATTATTACCCAACGCAATGTCTGATAAGTTGCAATTAAAAGATATGAGATTTGTTTTGTCTTTATTGAGGGATAACAAATTGGAGTGCACCACTCTCTCACACTGGCAATATCTAGAGCTATTTTGTTGTGAAGATTTGTTTCATTGATGTCATGCCACATGATGGTTGTATCATCCACAAACATTCCATTAGATTTGATATAAGCCAGGTCGTTGAAATATAACAAAAACAGTACTGGCCCTAGTACCGAGCCTTGGGGCACACCGTGTCTGACAAAGCCAATGCCTGATAGTGTGTCAGTTCTGACAACTTGGGTTCGTTGACTTAGATATGATTGGATCCAGTTGAGACTTTGATTTCTGATACCATAGTGCTGGAGTTTGAGCAGCAGTATTTCGTGGTTCACACAATGCGTTGGCATATAATGACAGGTGACAGGACATAGTGTGGTGTTATCTAAAAACAATATCTGATCTACTAGTGGTTTTATCGATAAACGATATCGAATCTACTAGCGGTTTTATCAGTATGAAACAGCGAGAAGACGTTTTATCACTATTAAACTGATCTGATTGGTTCTCTGTTTGAAATTTCGGCCATTTGATTGGATATTATCGAAAATTAGTCAATAATCCTTTGAAAAAACCAACACATACTATATTATTTTATGTCTAAAATATCCTGAATACGAATCCAAAATGAAACCACCTCACTCTATTTTTGCCTTTTACCCACGTCCTTTTCTATTTGAGGTTAACGATTAACAAAACACTCGAGACTTCACCATATTTTCATTCGAAGTTATGGTGAATGCGTCGGTTCATCTTCCATAAATAACCTACCCAACTTAAATTCCTCACAAAAATATAATATCCTCCTTGTAAGCACCTGAAAACTGATCCTAGAATATTCCTAATCCCCCAAATCAATCCCGACGAATCCACTTCACTCCCTCGGCCTTCTTCCCGCCATCAGTCGCCTCCTCAGCAGTGTTAGCACGTGGTTTGAGTTGCGGCAGGTGGCGATCGCACGCGGTAGTCTGACCCCCGTGTGCCCCGCGCATGCCACAGAAGCGTGGGAACTCCGATGAGAAGAGCTTCCCAAAACAGCGCCACGCTAGCAGCGCACAGTCTCAACATTTAAGGCTTCTCTGGCACTCCGCTCCCCGCAAGACGCTGCACACGTCATTCCGATACGTTTACCGGCAATGATTGTGTAGCCAGTGGCGGAGATAAGGATTGAGGAGCTGTTCATAAAATAAGTACGCAATCGGGTTAAGGTGTCTAAAAACCCTGGTGAATGAACTGATTCGATATTGATTAGATTTTCGAGGGGACACCACCTGTTACTTCAACAGAGCTTCTCTCTCTCTCTGTGGTAGATGGCGCCGTCCAGAAATGTTTGTCTATATTCTCGCTTAATGTCAGAACTTAATTTCTGACATCTGCAGCATCTTATATGAAATTATTTTCAGTGTTTTGTCGGTATCTATGCGTTTTCCATCTCTTTGATTTGAGATCTTGCTTAGCTTATTCCTGAGTTTGTTCTTAAAAAAATCACTCGTTCATTAGTGCGTGAGGAATTGTTTATTTTCAGGTGGTGTAGTGTGTAAGGATACTTTTTGTAGAATGGGCCACATTTGTATTTTGTGTGGACAGTATAAAGCCGCATATTAAAATTTTCACCTGTATTATGTACCAAAAGCAAGTACAAATCTTGACAAATTGACCAATAATGATATTCCCATAGCTCATCATATTGTATGCATTGAATTTTATATTTTCTGCAATTCAATGACAATTTCATTTCCTATCATCCGTCTGTCAAAATGCAGTTAACCTCTAATTCAAATGGTACAAAATACGAACAACAACACGACAGTGCTTCCTTTGTGCAATGTTCGGGGGCTTCTAATTCTAGCTTTGCTATTGGTGAAGTTTGACAGATGTCTCTTTTCAACCAATAGCAAAGCTAGAATTAGAACCCGCGAACAGGTCGCCTCAAAAAGAAATCTGAGGAAATAAACATACCCTGTTACTGAATTGAAACTAAAACGAAATTGGCGCCATCTGACACGCTAGTAATCTCTATTATCAAGTACGCCAAGTGTCTCCAAGTCGATCCCAAACTTCTACAGGTATAAGTGCAAGCACCAGAGTTTTTAGACATCTTAAATCGGGTATAAAGTAAGATGTCTAGAGACCCTGATGCTTGGACTGATTCGATATTGTTTAGATTTTCGAGGGGAGACCACCTGTTACTTCAACAGAGCTTCTCTCTCTCTGTGGTAGATGGCGCCGTCCAGAAATGTTTGTCTATATTCTCGCTTGATGTCAGAACTTAATTTCTGACATCTGCAGCATCTTATATGAAATTATTTTCAGTGTTTTGTCGGTATCTATGAGTTTTCAATTTCTTTGATTCGAGAATTCGCTTAGCTTATTCCTGCGTTTGTTCTTTAAAAAATCACTCGTTCATCAGTTCATTAGTGCGTGAGGAATCGCTTATTTTCAGGTGGTGTAGTGTGTAAGGATACTTTTTGTAGAGTGGGCCACATTTGTATTTTGTGTGGACAGTATAAAGCCGCAAATTCAAATTTTCACCTCAATTATGTACCAAAAGCAAGTACAAATCTCAACAAATTGACCAATAATGATATTTCCATAGTTCATCATATTGTATGCATTGAATTTTATATTTTCTGCAAATTCAAATGGTACAAAATACGAACAACAACACGACAGTGCTTCCTTTGTGCAATGTTCGGGGGCTTCTAATTCTAGCTTTGCTATTGGTGAAGTTTGACAGATATCTCTTTTCAACCAATAGCAAAGCTAGAATTAGAACCCGCGAACAGTTCGCCTCAAAAAGAAATCTGAGGAAATAAACCTAAAACTGAAACGAAATTGGCGCCATCTGACACGCTAGTAATCTCTATTATCAAGTAGGCCAAGTGTCGCCAAGTCGATCCCAAACTTCTACAGGTATAAGTGCAAGCACCTGGGTTTTTAGACATCTTAAATCGGGTATATAGTAAGACGTCTAAAGACCCTGATGCTTGGACTAATTCGATATTGTTTAGATTTTCGAGGGGACCCCACCTGTTACTTTAATAGAGTTTCAATATCTGTGGTAGATGGCGCCGCCGTCCAAAAATGTTTGTTTATATCCTCGCTTAATGTCAAAACTTAATTTTTGACATCTGCAGCATCTTATATGAAATCATCAAAGATTAGAAACACTTTGAAATTATTTTCTATTTTGTCGGTGTCTATGGGTTTTTCCTTCTCGTTGATTTGAAATCTTGCCTATCTAATTCTTCAGTTTGTTCTTTGAAAAATTCGTCATTCATTAGTGCATAAGGAAATTTTAATTTTTAAGTAGTGTAGTGTGTAAGGATACTTTTTGTAAAATGGGCCTCTTTTGCATTTTTTGTGGACAGTCTAAAGCCGCAGATTCGAATGTACACCTGTATTCAGTACCAAAGGCAAGTACAAGTCTTGACGAATTAACTAATAATGAAGTTTTCATAGTCCTTGCATTGAATTTCAAATTTTCTGACAACTTCATTTACAACTCTCCGCCTGCCAACAGAACCATATTTTCTCGTGAATGATTTCGAAATATTCTAGTTGCACCACAATAATATAAATGCACATTAAAACAAACCCAATAGAAACTAAATATAAACCACAGCACACAGAAATCTGAGTTGGTCTCACTCAACAACTCCATTTCACTCATAACTAAAAGGCGGATTGAATCTCGAACGCTAGAAATACTTTATATAAGCCTCGCAATGTCGAAAAGTACGATCCTAAACTTCTTTTGTATAGTTCAGACTTCTAATTTCTAGCATCTTAAATCGGGTGAAGTTAAGATGTCTAAACCTGATGCTTGACATTGAATTGTTAGAATTTTCGAAGGAGAACACCTGTAAATATAACCTACCTTCTCTCTTTGTAGATAGAGCACAGTCAAAAATGTTTTATCTTATTATCAGTAGAGCCAAGACTTAATTTCTGTATCCGCAGAATCTTATATGAAATATTTTCAGGTTTTGACATCTGGTATATGACGTTTCAAGTTCTTTGAGCAAATTCGCTTTACTATACTGTTGTATCTAAAAAATCACTCAGTTCATCAGTTCATTATGCTAGAATATTATTATATGTATATATAGTATATATATACTTTTATATGACTTGCACTTTGTATTTTGTCTACTGTCATCCACCATTCCATTTTCAGTCATCTTTAACCATGTGGTAAATTGTCCGTCAAATTCGAATAGTTACTTTAAATTATGTCCTAAACAATTTGTTCTTATACAATTGTGTATATTTTTCAAATTCTAATTTATAAGTGAAATAAAATTTTGAAAAATATTTATAACACAATGATGATTAGATGCTGTTCTCCGTAACCTCACCTTAGTAAGTTAATTCAATTTGTTTAAAATCGTATTTACAAATTGTATTTTTCCTTTTACAGATGTCTTGATAATGAGAAATAAATTTTCAAAACTGAACAAATAAGCATAGAGTTTTATCTCTTTCTCATGGCCAAGTGTCGACTGCGAACCCAAAGGAATACCTTTCTACTAAGTTTACTTGAATTAGTAATATATATACGGTTGTCGAAGACGTCAAGCATTTGTTCAAGGAAGTGCTTTGTAGATTTAAAAAGTACTCTGACTGTTCTTTAAGAGCGCTTAAACATCGTGTTTGGGCAGCTCTGTCCAGATACAGTATTTTTTACTTCGAGGAATGAAACAAACCAAGAAACGATAAACTTCAGCATAAATTACTAAATATTTGAGGGGATGGAGTTGAATTTGAAGATTGAAAACATGCAATGAAATTTAAAAAACCTTGTACTCGATTTAAGAAAAAAAAATTGGTCAATTTGGTCCCCTCGAGATAGGCATGAAAAACCAACATGACATTAATTTAGCTGGAAGAAATTAATGTACTAACAAAATAGTTTGCAGTAGGAATATTGTAGTGCAAAAATAACGCCATGGGCAAATGTCCATCACCATTCATGGCAAACCTTTTTATGAGTAAATTCGAAACGAATCTGAAACTTCAAAGTCAATATTTTCCTAGAATTTGGCTCCGGTTTGTGATAATGTGTTTTGTATTTTCGTCACGAAAATACAAAACATAGACGTCTTCCTAACCTCTGGTCATCAGAAATAAAGGTGCGTTTGGCAAAAGACATGTACAGAAAGCCCACCAACACGAACAGGTTCATCTCAGCCGATTCAAAATACCACATTCAACACAAAATGGCTAGGTTCAATTTCTTAATACACAGAAGCGTAAACTTTCCATTAATGCTGATCGAAGAATACAATACAAAAAATTCGAGGAAATAACAATAATAAACGAATATACGCCAGACATTATTGATGAACTCTTGAGAAACAAGCGTTTCACACGTTTAGTGAATGAAACCACGACTCTGAGAATCCCTTTCAGTTCGAAACTCACGATAGGTTTCAACATTATACTCCGGGATGACAATCGCCAAGCAGTTTATAGCTATGGAAATAACTTGCGAACGTTATTAGGACAAAACTGACATGCTGGATAAGTCGGGAATATATGAAATTAGCTGTCAAAATTGTAACAAAGTATATTAACAGACAAAACGTTCAATTTCTAAAAGGTTCCCGAACATGAACCTACCGAAAGGATAATAAGTCAAGTGTAGCGGACTATATGATCGAATCTGGTTACTGTCAACGACCGTAGAAAATTAGAATAAATGAATTTTGTTGATTCTTGGGAATTTGGTTCGTGTATTGAAGGATTCTTTGAATAGGTGCTTTAATTAATTTCCAACGTTTCAACTGGGTTTGCAGTCTTCTTCAGGGTTTATTTTAGCTAAAAAGATATTATTTGTTGAAATTGTCACATAATATGTAAGATTTTGATAGTTCTTAAGATTAACAATATTGTGGACTTACCTAAAACAGTAGACTCAAACATATTGACTATTATTTTGAGTTGGTGATTTTTTTTCTCTTCTTCATGATGAAGCACAAAGTATTTATATGTATGTATATATATATAAATATATTTGGTGGTGTGATGATGTGATCATCTGGTGGCACACGTATAGTTTAAATCAATGTTGTTTACACTTGATGATTTGGAATCATATTGACAGGGCTTTTGTATTCGGTTGGGACAGGGTTCTGTTTCACTAGATTTGGATATCGCTAGCTTCTATGCGGTTCGGAATACGTTAATTTTTAGGAAGAGGCGTGGTGGGAGGTATTATTATACGGGTTGGGGATGTGGTGGCTTGTTTAAATGAGATTGTGATAAATTTTGTTCAGATTCGTGATGTCAGTTCGGTTATTTATACTGTTCGGATTTTTTTTGTGAATTGTTTCAAGAAATTCTCTTGTTTGGTGTTATATTCGGTGGTTTCAATTTTTCTTTATGTGTACTTGAATTCATTTTTTTGGTAGTTTTCAGAGGTGTGGACGCGGTTTTCTTGTATTCATGAGATTTTATGCGGTTATGTTTGTTCAATATATACTTTGCTGAATTTTGGATCATTGCCTGGGATTTCATATATTACTTTTTATTTTGAGGGATTGTGGGTTTCAGTTTTGAGAAATTGCTCGAAAATGTCTTCGAACTTTCAATACATGAACCAAATTCCCAAGAATCAACAAAATTCATATATATATATATATTGTTATGTTAGGAAGGACCAGTTATATATTTTATAGATGAAAAACAAATAATTTCATAAATAAACCACAAAAATAATAAATACTTAATAGTTAGTAGTTCATGAGATATTGTTTTTACATATTTTTGAGATTCTATTTCCTTTATGAAGCCTCTGTATAATATTGATAGGTAAAAATATGCAAATACTATAATGCAATCATTTTCATACATTGTCAAAAAGATTACAACCTATAATTGTTTAAAATACAACAAAAAAGTCTAGATTTACAAAATCATTCTGAATTAAATGTGATAAACAAAATTATAAGCTTGAAACATACAGTATATGAAATTGTATCTAACTAAAAAAAAATGTAAAAAATAAAAGATTATAGAAAAAATACTGAGAAACGTAAAAAATAATTATCATCAAATATTGTATTTAGTTTATAAGAAATGTAAAATATATTAGTTCATGAGTTCTCTCAAATAACACCAAAATAGTGAAAGTTCGACAAAAAAGTGCGCGATTTTGAAAATTCAAAAAAAAATGACAAAACAGGAATGGTATCCAGGGGAGGAAAAAACAAAACGATAGAAGATTAAAAAAAAATTGAGAACGAAGCCAGGTACTAAATTTGAGAAAGAAGGAAATTGAATATTTTCACGAATGACAAAGTAGTTTGACAAAAATAACAAACCAATTCAACTTCTGAATAATCTCGACACAAAATAAATAGCATAAAAAAGATCACCTTTTTGTACTCCACATACAAACTTGTCCAAGCTGATTTCGGGGATTTTGGATGGTTCCTTCACAAATGGAGGGTCCCTGAGAGGAGTGGATGAAGCAGGATTTCAGATTATTGGCAGGTATTGCATCAGCGACAGTTCCAGCTCCAGGTATAAACTTCTTTTAGTGCACATCACGAACTGAATCACTTTACTACGTAACTTGTATATCTGAAGAACTCTATTTTATTTTGGTATTGAACTATAAAAGAATTATTCCAAGTCAAAAGAAAAAAGTGAGGTTATATACAATATCCAACACTGTTTCTCATTATTCTATGAAAATTTATCAATTGCTTATAGTTATAAGTTATTATCGCAGGCCAGGTTGATATAAGTTTTCCTGAATAAAGGAAATAATTGTTTTTGATAATTTTTGGTTTATTTTCCACAATGATATGCAAATATTTTACTCATAAACACTGAACTGAAAATAGTTCGAGTGACAGCAAAACAGGCAGTGGCTCAATTGCCAGTACCGGCTCCTGAGGCAAAGGCGTACCAACTGAGATTAGTTGTGGTAAGAAAAGTAATAATAATTGGCAACAACGTGGCGAGAAAACAGTAACGTCAGCTGGCAATTATTATTTCATAACAATTAGCTATTATCATATCACAATATAACAATTGGCTTCCCATCTTGGAGCTGAATTGCCTATATAAGTATTAAAGGTATATCAAAATCGGAATCAAAATATTTATACAGGCAGAAAATATTTGTGGGGCAATAACAATTACGTGGGGGAAAATTAACAACAATTATTATTTAAAAGCTATTATTATTTAAAAGCAATATATATATATATATATAAAAATATATATATATATAAATATATATATATATATATATATATATATATATATATATATAAATATATATATATATATATATATATATATATATATATATATATATATATATATATATATATATATATATAAATATATATATATATAATATAAAAAAATCCCGATACGTTACTGCGTTTCAGTATTCTGGATTCAAAAATATACTAGGAAAGTTGAAAATTTGACATTTCCGTACTGTTTGATGATGATTTGCTCAAAATATTTTATAACAAAAATAACAATGATATAATACAAACATAATTTCTGTTCTCGTTCCCGTTTAAATGAAATTCAAATTCCCTACATTTTCGCCTTTCCTTGACAATTACTTCTCATAATTTGGTACGATACCATGTGATCTATTTAACACAGAAGTTCTCCTACTTCTTTTTCTATTGGGGACATCCATGTTGGATCCACAGTGGAAGAATTTGTAATCATCTAATGAACAATAGAGACAAAACAACATTTATTCAATTCTCGATCAAATATTGCCGTCCACCCCATATGTCAATCTAGCATTCGAATTAAATAAATGTACAGAATTTATTGGGACACAACTCGACTATAGACTATCTTTGGATGGAAAAATTGAATATGCACATCTCTTAAAAAAAATATTTTGCTTTTTCACTGAAATCAACTTTTTTAAATGATAATTCATTGGATATTTATAATGCATTGGTATATTTTAAGTTCAGAATGGATATTTCTGTTTGGGGCAATTATCAGATGTAAATAGGGTTTTTATAGTCCAAAAACACTCCTTACCACTCATATTCAATCGTAATTATAGAGAATCTTGTAAAGATGTATTCAAAACTAATCATATCCTCACATGACCATGTATTTTTCCTTATAAAACGCTGAGTTACGTTCATTGAAATTATCAGTCATTCATGCAAAACAGAGAAATCATTTTACGAGGAGTATAAATGACTTTTACCTAATAAAATGTAACTACTCCGTATTAAAGAAATCGCCACATTATGCAGGACCAAAATATTACAATTTATTACCACAAAACATCAAAGACGAAAGAAGTTACTTCCAATTTTGAAAAAAACACAAAAATTATGAACAATATGCTTGATGCCAACTATATTTTTGTCTTTACTTTGTATTGTACATACCCCTTGTAAAATTAACGTGTCGTATACATTTTTCATCTAAAATGACGTTATAAAACGCAGAGTTACGTTCATTGCATTCTCAGTCATTCGTGCAAAACAAAGAAATCCACCATCATTTTACGATGAAAACAAATGACTTTGGCTTAATAAAATGTAACTTCTCTGAATTAAAATAATCGCCGCATTATGCAGGAGCGAAATATCACAATTTATTACCACAAGACATCAAAGACGAAAGAAGTTACTTCCCATTTCGAAAGAATCACAAAAATTATATCTTAACAGGTTGTTTTTATTCTCCCAAATAGTATGAACAATATGCTTGAAGGCAACAATTTTTACAAGCTTTTATTTAACTTGCTTCGTTCGCTTGTCATTCTGTCCCTCTTTCCAGTTCAAAATTTGTAATCCATTTTTGGAGGACTTGCCGACATCTGATCGAGCTGAAATTCGGCAGGTGTTCATTATCCCGGTGACAATGCGTTATTAAATTTTTGTTAGAGAAAAAAAGATAATGACGGCTCCTAGATGGCCGACGAGTCTCGTGATTATGCTACAATTCGATTCAAAATTGGTATGCGGGGGTTTTCGGGGTCGGAGATTGGGCTTTTTTTGTCAAATTCGAAATGGCCGCCCTAAGATGGCGGACAAGTTTTGTGAATATGGTCCGACTCGATGAAAAATTGGTATGTGGGGGTTTTCGGGGTCGCAGATTATGAGTGTTTTGTCAAAATTGATAAATTCAAGATGGGGGTCCAATTTTTAAATTGGATGTGGTTGTCATGGGTGATTATATTTTTTTTTCAAATTCATGAAATCAAAATGGCGGCTTCAAGATGGCCGACGAGTTTTGTGATTATGCTACAATTAGATTCAAAATCGGTATGTGAGGGTTTTCGGGGACGAAAATTGGGATTTTTTTGTCAAAATTCGAAATGGCGGCTCTAAGATGGCGGACAAGTTTTGTGAATATGGTCCGATTCGATTCAAAATTGGTATGTGGGGGTTTTCGGGGTCGGAGATTATGAATGTTTTGTCAAAATTGGTAAATTCAAGATGGGGGCTCCAATATGGCGGAGGAGTTTTTTGATTATGGTCCGATTCTATGAAATTGAACTGGTGGCTCAAGGAATTTCTGTTATAGTTATTTGGTTACGGTCCGATCGATTCAAAATTGGTAGTGGGGGTTGTCATGGTCGAATTTTTTTTAAAATTAAACAAAATGAGGCTCCAAGATGGCCGAGATCTCTGTGTTTATGGATGTGGGGGTTTTCAAGATGGCGGACGAGTTTTGTAATTATGGCTCGATTCGATTCAAAATTGGTATGTCGGGGTTTTTGGGGTCGGAGGTTATGAATTTTGTCAAAGATTATTGATTTTCAGTATAAATTTATAAATTGAAGATGGCAACTCCACGATGGCGGATGAGTTAATCTTTAGATTGTCTCCTCATTGAAGGACTAGATAGCTCAGATAGCTTCATAATAACGATGATTTGACGAAAATGCATAGATTAAGGCGTACTCAAGTACTAAAAAACACAAAATAAAATATTTATTGAAAAACCTCTTTTAAGAAAAGCTTTTATTCAAATGCACTTACAAGTGAAAAATAATTTCTTTGGATGTGTGACGTAGGTTATTCCGTAAATTAAAGATGCAAAAACTTGTCGCTTTTGTATTCGAACGGAAAACTTTGCGCGACAAGCTTTCGAATCTATAACTCACGGAATAACCTACGTCACACACCCAAAGCAATAATTTTCTTCTTTTTAGTGCATTTGAATGAAAGCTTGTCTTTAAAATGTTTTGTATTTATTATTTTTATGTCTTTACTTTGTATTGTACATTCCCCTTGTGAAATTGACGTGTCACATATTCATTTTTCATCTAACATTTTGAAACTTGAACCCAATTGAAAAAAATCTCAATCTTTCACTTCCATATCAATATTAGAAAATTATTTGTCGTTTGATGGAGCTTCCTCTCTGAAAACGAGAGTTGGCCCACCCTGTTTGTAGAAGAATGAAGGAAATTGTTCTTAATAATAGTCACGAACTTTTCATAATGAAGAAATACATCTTTATAAGTACTTCAACCGCTCAATAACTCAATAATTATTTTCTCGACTATATGACTACATTGATTATGATTTCCATAATAACATAATTATACGTCGTGGTCTTCATCATTAAATATGAAATAGAAAAGAGCCAATCCAATCATAAGTCCAGTTTAAACTTACCAGTTCCATGTTAATTATCGATGCGAGATGGCTCTAGGTTTTCTTGTTCTCTTGAAATTAGTCAGGTTGAATGCTATAAATCAAGAAGTGAATTCATTTTATTGCTGCGGGTAATGAATTGAGCCATTATTATTCTTTTCTCATTTGTTGGGAATAACAAGATTTATGGTACAGGTTTTTTCGACATGTATCCAAAGGTTTTGTTCTCATTGCTGTGGAGGTTTGTGTATTTTTTTCACAGGTTTAATTTTTTGCGCAGAACAACTAGTTCTCTCAGTTTTTATAGATCAGAAGCATTGAAAATCGAATTCTCTTGAAAAGTCCATGAATGAACGTTGACAATAATATGTCTACACTGTTAATTTTTTGTAAAATTACAATTGTTTTACAATACAACAGTAAAATTAAAAATTAGTGTATTGCCAATACAAAATATAATACAATTCTAGTAATATACCAAGACATGTGAGGATGAGTCGTAATTTTACAATCTTCATGTAGTAATCCTACACGTATTGTAATTCTACCTAACTGTTTCCAATCAAAAGTTTTTAAAATTTACAAACATTGTTTGCGACTTGTTTAATTTTTTAAAGTCACAAACATATATTGAAACTGAAAATACTCTGAAGTCATTAAAAATGTACAAATATTTTCATTTTTTAACTCTGACTTGAAAATTAAATGTATTGTAATTTATCCAAAAAAAATTTTTCTTAAGCGTTTTCTAGTTATACCGAACTGGAATTTTAATGATACGATATCGTGTCATTAGAATTCCACGACAACAGGTCTAAGCTTCACCGCACAGATTATAGGTGTCACTGCCTATAATTTGATGCTTTCCATATTTTTGTACTTGCCGGTGGGTATTAACACTACGAGATATTTGATACGAGTTTGAGAAAGACCACAAGCCGTCCTGATGATTGGGAAACCATGGAACAGCTGTTGGTGGATGGTGGGTTCTCTTGGATTCGTAACAAATTTCTCTTGTAATTCGTTTTTGCGGTTGCACGCACTAGGAGTACGACTATTGATGTCGTGGGTAGGCGTATGCTGACATAGTTGGCGACCTATTAATGTGCACGAATATCGTGTCATTAAAATTCCACTACAACAGGTCTAAGCTTCACCGCACAGATTATAGGTGTCACTACCTATAATTTGATGCTTTCCAATAAATATATTTATAAACAAATGTTCTGAACTTTTTTTTCGAATGTTATTGTATGCCTTCGTGTGATGCAAAAACAGCAATAGAAAAACATGGATAATTTTTTTTTTAATTTTTTCAATTTTTAATTTTCTAACTTTAAAAAATTATAATAAATCAAATAAACAACTTAAAAAAAATTATAACGTGATCTTGTTGAGTATATATATAAGAAGGACTCCAGGAAGGGAACATTTTTCAGACCTATTATTCAAACATTTAATAATGCTGATTAACAAATGCCTAACTTGTTGAAAAATGAACTTACTTTTTTTTCCAACGTCACCTTGTTCTTTCAAGTATCAAAAACATACTATAATTTATTCAATTTTTTTAATTGATATTTTATACTATAAAAAAACAATTATGTTGTGTACTCTCTTCAGAGACGGCGTGCGCATGCTTTAGCGGTCGCGCGGAGCCCTATTTTCAGCGTTAAATTAAAATCATAAATAATGGAGATAGAGTTCCATGAGTAGTTACTTTTCTATTCAAAATTTCTTCCTCTTAAAGAATATTTTCACTGATTTTCGCTATAACTGATAGTTTTTGAGTTATTTCCAAAAAACTGAACCAATTTTTTTTGTTTTTGTTTTTTCCTAATAACAATTGCAATTTTCGTGGGCAAAAAAAAAATTTCTTTCTAAGAATTGCATCCCCAATCGAATGAGATATTGATATATTTTTTGGAGACTTGGAACTATTTTTCGCAGGAAACTCATTTCTCGACTAGACTATAATGTATTTCCCAATGGAATGGCAGTCCGAAATGGAGGCATCATAGAAGTATGCCAGTCAGTTGTGTGGGTATCAGACTGTGAAACGAGTGAATCTCCAGATAGAAGAAGCCCAGCTGATGACATATTGAAAACCATCGAGAAATCCTTGAATCATTTGTCACAGAAGGTATACGAAGCCGCCATAAGCTCTACTGTGTCACTAGCAAAGAACTTTTAGCGATAGTCAGGACAGTAGATCACTTTCACAAATACCCATATGAAAGAGGACTGATCATGCGGCTGATGAAAAACCCAGAAGGACAAATAGCTAGATGGGTAGAAAAGCTAAACTAGTTCCAGTAAACTAAAACGACTTCACTACGATTTTCACACGATACCTTTTTGAAGTGGAGATGAACCTAATTACAATTACTGGGGTTTGATATAAATAATAAGAGCAGGTAGTCAGTTGAATATTAGATAATTAAATTATTATTGGACGAAAGATTATTCAATTTCTAGTAAACAGATTTGAAAGGGGCGAATTATTCAAATTAATATGGTCATTCAATAAGTATTGGGAATTCTTGTCTTTGTTAATCCCTAAGCTGTCTAGGAGAATGAGTTTTGACCTTTCTTTTCTACATGCAAAAGTTCAAAGTCATTAGCAAAGCAATGATTTTCAGTTAGGAGATGGTTAGCGAAAGTTGAATTAGATTTCCCCTCAATAAAACTGTTCTATGTTCAGATATGCGTTGCTTGAAAGTTCTACCTGTTTGTCCTATGTAAAAACTTGAGCAAGTACCACAAGTTAGTTTATATACTCCAGATTTGTCTTTAATTCGATCTTTGTTTTATTCAATAAATTTTCCCAAAGTAATATTTGTTCTGCAAGCAATATTGGTATCTTTATGTCTCAAAAAATTAAAAATTTTCCCTGAAGGATTGCCGACATAAGAAATAACCCTGAAATTTGACTATGTATTTGAATTGGTTGGATAAACTTCCTGAATTGCCTTTTTATACAGTGCGGCTTTCAATAATCCCCCTATCCTGTTAAATTTTGAACGGTTCGACGTAAAACAATGAAAAAAAAATACATTGTGATTGCTCGATAGATGGCGCATCAAATTGAAAATTTAAAATAGCATGGGGGCTCAAGTGGCACATCGTTGAAGAGGTAGCTCAATTCTTTTTTCAACAATTTCGGTAATACTTTTTTTCACAATATGCATTGGAAATGACAAGTTTAACAAAATTTCAAATGCATATTGTAAAAATAATTTTGAACGAAAAAAAAAAAAAAATTTTATCTTTTAAAGAGTGCATCGTCAATTAATTTTATTAGATGTTATCGAGCAATCACAATGTCTTCTATTTCAAAGAGTAGTATTGGTGATATTCAAAATAGTTTTGGTCCCGTTGTGCCATGACGAAGCGTTCAAAAGTGTACAGTGAGGGGTTAAATGGGGGAGACTATAAAAAGCCGCACTCGCAATTGTGATTCCGTAGAACAACCATAGTTGAAAGAAAAATTGAATTATACCTTTTCAACGATGTGCAAATCGAAATTTTCAAGCTGATGTGCCCCCAGCACCCTCTGTCGAGTAATTGTAATGTAACTTCTCTCAAAAAGTAGGACCGGTACTACCATTCAATAAATTTCATGTCTCATTGTTTCACATCAAACCTTTAAAAAGTTATTGAGGAACGGACATTCCGATCCGCACTTAATTTCGACATTTCAAACATATTGTGAAAAAACGTTTAGACGAAATTTAAAAAATTATGGCTGAGAAGAGAATTGAATTATATTTAACGATGACCATTGACCATGCATTCGAATTTTCGTTGATGTGTCCCCCCCTATCCATAGGTAATTGTCAATGTACTTCATTTCAAAAAGTAGAATCGGTGATATCAGCAGTGATATCAGTTATGTATTTCATCCACTAAATTGCGGACCAGATTATTAGGAACTACATTTTCACAACAAGTGCCATCATATGATTGACCCCCATTTCAATATATATTACCGTTGATATGGGATAATAGAAATAGGATTTAGGATAACGTAATTAACGGTTAATCTTTAAAGCATGAGACACGTTTACACATTTTTCTAGGACTTTAAGGCATGGTGCCTATATAAAATGGACCACATATCAATTATATATAAGTAGACATGCATTGTGGTTTCATTTAACCACATTACGTTGCGGCGTGTGACCAGAGCATATATCTATATGGCAAGCACATTCTTCATCTGATTATAAGTTGCATCAAAGAGTGAGTTCTGGACATTGGCTTAGCTATGCCTGTGCTTCGGGATAATATAACCGGTGACTATGTCCTCAAATCGTTAACGGAACACTGGATAACGGGAAATAGGATAACGGAAAAACGTGTTAACGATGTAGCGGGATAAGGAGATACCGGTACAACGGGAAACGGGAAATGGAAAACATAGAAAGGGAAACGGGATAACGGATTAACGGAAAACGGGATAACCGGAAAACGGGATAATGGGAGACAGGATAACGAAAAGCGGGCAAAGCCACAGGCATAAGCTAGATGGAACATCACATGGAAAAACATTTAAAAAATACAAATTCCAAGCGAACAGGTACTAGCTAGTTATTGTTATATGTCGTCAAAGGGGGTGAATATGGGGGTCTTATATTCAACAATGATACTACCCTAGACTCTGTCGGGCCGTCGAAGGGGGTGAAATAGTGGTTAATATATTTAGAAAATTCAAATGCAAATGGCTTTGTACACTTCTCTGCTTGTAATATGTAATTGTAATCGGTCTTCTCCTCAGCACTGTTATGCCACAGATTCGCCAGGTTGTAAAGGGCAAAATAGGGGTTGAATCATTTTGAAAATTTTCGGAGGACACAAATAGCTTAGTGTACCTTTTTATTCGTAACATGTTATTGTTGAAATACCTTTAATAATAACATATTACAAGCAGAAAGGTGTACAAGGCTATTTGTGGTCTCTGTGACTCTTCAAAATATATCAACACCTATTTCACCCCGGTCGACGGCCTGGAAAATTCCAAAGCGGTTACAGTGATAGAAGAAAGAAATATTCCAAGCAGATTGATATGCAAATTAACTTGTATCCTCCATTAATTTTAAAATTATATCAACTCCCATTTTCAACTCCTTCAACGCCCTGAAAATGTCTACAATGCCATTTGTGGCCTTTGTACATTTTTCAAATAAATCAACCCTCCTTTCAACGCTCTCGACAGCTTGGCAAATTCTAACGAGCTATCAGTGGAAATATCCATAGTAATAACCCTTGCAGAAATGAATTTCAAATTATATCATTTTCACCCCCTTTGACGGCCTGGCAAATTTTACGCCGTGATGAAGAAAAGATCAATAATATAACATATTACAAACAGAAAGGGGAACAAAGTTGTCCCCTCTGTGAATTTTCAAAGTATTTCAACCCCCAATTCATCCCTCTTGAAGGCCTGGCAAATTCTGACGAGGTATTAGTGATGAAGAAAAGATCTATAACAATAACATATCCCAAGAAGAGAGGTATACAAATTGATTTGAGGTCTCCGTGAATTTTCAAATTATAATAAACCCCATTTTTATCCCCTTTAACGCCTGGCAAATCCTGGCGCCATATCATTGATGAAGAAAATAAAAAACATTAAATATCCAAAAAGATGGAGAAGGTGGGAGCAGGAGTTTATTTAGAAACCAAGGACTGAGTTTAGCTACTCCTAGGTACTCACACCTCTGTATTTCAAGCAGAGGTCTATGCAATCCTTCAATGCCTGAAGGAAAACAATAGGAGAGCAAAAGAAGAGGAACGATCCACATTTTCTCAGGCAGCCAGGCGACACTGAAGGCTCTAATTAGCCAGGAAGTGACGTCCCCAGTGGTATGAACCTGCAAAGAAGAACTGATAATTCTAGCAGAACAAAACCGCTTCAAGCTGATTTTGTTGCCAGAACATCAGGGATTTGCAGGAAATGGAAAAGCTGACGAACTCGCGAGAAGAGAATCGGAAAACGAACCAGGTCCAGGACAGACCCTCAGGGTACCGAAGCGCACGGTACGAGCGTCTGTAGAAGACTGGATCCAGGAATAACACAAACAATACTGGAATGACAAAATCACGAGAGCGTAGCTCGAGTGATTTTGTCAGAACAGCTCTCGTTAAATTGCCAATGAAAGTAAGTATTCGAAAACAACCGCAACAAATATCCGGCTAAATCTGAGCTCTTGTGGTATTACCCCCGACAACATTCTATCGAAAAAACTATACAGTGCGGCACAGGCCGTGTCTGTTTCCTGGGATGTCATTCCAGTATTGTTTGTGTTATTCCTGGATCCAGTCTTCTACAGACGCTCGTACCGTGCGCTTCGGTACCCTGAGGGTCTGTCCTGGACCTGGTTCGTTTTCCGATTCTCTTCTCGCGAGTTCGTCAGCTTTTCCATTTCCTGCAAATCCCTGATGTCCTGGCACCAAACTCAGCTTGAAGCCGTTTTGTTCTGCTAGAATTATCAGTTCTTCTTTGCAGGGGACGTCACTTCCTAGCTAATAAGAACCTTCAGTGTCGCCCGGCTGCCTGAGAGAATGTGGATCATTCCTCTTCTATTGCTCTCCTATTGTTTTCCTTCACGCATTGAAGGATTGCGTAGACCTCTGCTTGAAATACAGAGGTGTGAGTACCTAGTGAGTAGCTAAACTTAGTCCTTGGGTTTCTAGAATAAACTCCTACTCCCGCACCATTCTCCATCTCTGATATGTTAATGTTATTGAGACCTCAAATCAATTTGTATACCTCTCTTCTTGGGATATGTTATTGTTATAGATCTTTTCTCCATCACTAATACCTCGTCAGAATTTGCCAGGCCTTCAAAGGGGATGAATTGGGGGTTGGAATACTTTGAAAATTCACAGAGGGGACAACTCTGTTCCCCTTTCTGTTTGTAATATGTTATATTTATTGATTTTTCTTCATCACTGATATGGCGTCAGAATTTGCCAGGCCGTCAAAGGGGGTGAAAATGATATAATTTGAAATTCATTTCTGCAAGGGTTATTACTATGGATATTTCCACTGATAGCTCGTTAGAATTTGCCAAGCTGTCGAAAGTGTTGAAAGGAGGGATGTACAAAGGCCACAAATGGCATTGTACACATTTTCAGGCCGTTAAAGGGGTTGAAAATGGGAGTTGATATAATTCTAAAATTAATGGGGGACACAAATTAATTTGCATATCAATCTGCTTGGAATATTCCATTCTTATAGGTCTTTCCTCTATCACTGTAACCGCTTTGGAATTTTCCAGGCCGTCGACCGGGGTGAAATAGGTGTTGTATATTTTGAAAAGTCACAGAGGCCACAAATAGCCTTGTACACCTTTCTGCTTGTAATATGTTATTATTAAAGGTATTTCAACAATAACATGTTACGAATAGAAAGGTACACTAAGCTATTTGTGTCCTCCGAGAATTTTCAAAATGATTCAACCCCTATTTTGCCCCCTTTAACGGCCTGGTGAATTCTGGTGGCATAACAGTGCTGAGGAAAAGACCGATTACAATTACATATACAAGCAGAGAGGTGTACAAAGCCATTTGCATTTGAATTTTCTAAATATATTAACCACTATTTCATTCCCTTCGACGGCCTGACAGAATCTAGCGTAGTATCATTGTTGAATATAAGACCTATTATAATAACATATTCCGAATAGAAAGGTGTTCAAATTCATGTGTGGCCTCCGTGAATTCTCAAATTATATCAACCCCCATTTTCACCCCCTTTGACGACATATAACATATACCTGTGACTTCGTCCGCTTGGAATTTGTATTTTTCAAATGCTTTTCCATGTGATGTTCCATCTAGCTTATACCTGTGGCTTTGCCCGCTTTTCGTTATCCTGTCTCCCGTTATCTCGTTATTCGGTTATCCCGTTTTCCGTTAATCCGTTATCCCGTTTCCCTTTCTATGTTTCCCGTATCCCGTTTCCAGCTGTCCCGTTATCTCCTTATCCCGCTACATCGTTAACATGTTTTTTCGTTATGTTTCCCGTTATCCAGTGTTCCGTTAACCCGTTATTACGTTATCCCTTTATCTCTTTATCCTATTATCCCGTATCAACGGGTAGATATACTCCAAATGGGAACTCATCTCATATTGATGGCACTTGGTTGTGAAAAAATGTGGTTCCATTGATATATCTCTGGTCCCGCCAATTTAGTGATATGAAATACATACGGATATCACTGATACTACTTTTTGAAATGAAAGACATTGTGACGGCTCTATGGATGGCGAGGGGGGACACATCAACTTGAGAATTTCAAATAGCATGGGGGGTCAAGTGGCTCATCGTTAAAAATATAATTCAATTCTCTTCTCAACCATCCTATTTTTTTAAATTTCGTTCAAACGTTTTTTCACAATATGCATTTGAAATGTCAAATATAAGTGCCGATCTGAATGGTACCGTTACCTCAATAACTTTTGGACGGTTTGATGTGAAACAATGAGACATGAAATTTATTGAATGGTAGTACCGGTCCTACTTTTTGAGAGAAGTTACATTACAATTACTATTAAAGGGGCTTGTGGCTCAGTGGCAAGAGCGTTGGTCTTGTGTCGACTGTTTTCACCCGACGCGGATTCGAATCCCGCAGCTGGTGAAAATTTTTTTTCAAGGTCCCAAGAGTGGTTTCGGATCCCACTATAAAAGGTAAGGTCCCCGTGATTTTAACTCTTACAAGTTTTCATTAACTTCTGAGGGTTGTTCAAACAACTAAGAAACCGGTTAAAAACAATTTTATAAAATAATTACTCGACAGAGGTTGCTGGGGGCACATCAGCTTGAAAATTTCGATTTGCACATCGTTGAAAAGGTATAATTAAATTTTTCTTTCAACTATGGTTGTTTTACAGAATCACAATTGCGAGTGCGGCTTTTTATAGTCTCCCCCATTTAACCCCTCACTGTACACTTTTGAACGCTTCGTCATGGCACAACGGGACCAGAACTATTTTGAACGATATCACCAATACTACTCTTTGAAATAGAAGACATTGTGATTGCTCGAGTGGCACATCGTGAAAAAGATAATTCAATTCTCTTTTCATACATAAAATTTTTTTTTTTTCGTTCAAAAGTTTTTATACAATATGCATTGGAAATTTTGTTGAACCTGTCATTTCCAATGCATATTGTGAAAAAATGTATTACCGAAATTGTTGAAAAGAGAATTGAGTTACCTTTTCAACGATGTGCCACTTGAGCCCCCATGATATTTTAAATTTTTAATTTGATGCGCCATCTATCGGGCAATCACAATGTATTTTTTTCATTGTTCCACGTCGAACCGTTCAAAATTTAACAGGATGGGGGGATTATTGAAAGCCGCACTGTATAAAAACGCAATTCAGGAAGTTTATGCAACCGATTCAAATACATAGTCAAATTTCAGGGTTATTTTTTATTTCGGAAAACCTTCAGGAGAAATTTTTAATTTTTTAAGACATAAAGATACTAATATTGCTTGCAGAACAAATATTAATTTGGGAAAATTTATTGAATAAGACAAAGATCGAATTAAAGACAAATCAGGAGTATATAAACTAACTTGTGGTACTTGCTCACATTTTTACATGGGACAAACAGGTAGAACTTTCAAGCAACGCATATCTGAACATAGAAACAGTTTTATTGAGGGGAAATCTAATCCAACTTTCGCTAACCATCTCCTAACTGAAAAGCATTGCTTTGCTAATGACTTTGAACTTTTGCATGTAGAAAAGAAAGGTCAAAACTCATTCTCCTAGAAAGCTTAGGGATTAACAAAGACAAGAATTCCCAATACTTATTGAATGACCATATTAATTTGAATAATTCGCCCCTTTCAAATCTGTTTACTAGAAATTGAATAATCTTTCGTCCAATAATAATTTAATTATCTAATATTCAACTGACTACCTGCTCTTATTATTTATATCAAACCCCAGTAATTGTAATTAGGTTCATCTCCAGTTCAAAAAGGTATCGTGTGAAAATCGTAGTGAAGTTTTTTTTTTTTTTCCCTATTTGTCCTTCTGGGTTTTTATCACCGATATCCTTTCATATGGGTTTTGTGAAATGTCTACTGTCCTGTCGTTTTAGTTCACAGTAGAGCTTTTGGGCTTTTCTACCCATTCTGTGACAAATGATTCAAGGATTTCTCGATGGTTTTCAATATGTCATCAGCTGGGCTTCTTCTATCTGGAGATTCACTCGTTTCACAGTCTGATACCCACACAACTGACTGGCATACTTCTATGATGCCTCCATTTCGGACTGCCATTCCATTGGGAAATACATTATAGTCTAGTCGAGAAATGAGTTTCCTGCGAAAAATAGTTCCAAGTCTCCAAAAAATATATCAATATCTCATTCGATTGGGGATGCAATTCTCAGAAAGAAATTTTTTTTTTGCCCACGAAAATTGCAATTGTTATTAGGAAAAAACAAAAACAAAAAAAATTGGTTCAGTTTTTTGGAAATAACTCAAAAACTATCAGTTATAGCGAAAATCAGTGAAAATATTCTTTAAGAGGAAGAAATTTTGAATAGGAAAGTAACTACTCATGGAACTCTATCTCCATTATTTATGATTTTAATTTAACGCTGAAAATAGGGCTCCGCGCGACCGCTAAAGCATGCGCACGCCGTCTCTGAAGAGAGTACACAACATAATTGTTTTTTTATAGTATAAAATATCAATTTAAAAAATTGAATAAATTAGAGTATGTTTTTGATACTTGAAAGAACAAGGTGACGTTGGAAAAAAAAAGTAAGTTAATTTTTCAACAAGTTAGGCATTTGTTAATCAGCATTATTAAATGTTTGAATAATAGGTCTGAAAAATGTTCCCTTCCTGGAGTCCTTCTTATATATATACTCAACAAGATCACGTTATAATTTTTTTTAAGTTGTTTATTTGATTTATTATAATTTTTTAAAGTTAGAAAATTTAAAATTGAAAAAATGTAAAAAAAAATTATCCATGTTTTTCTATTGCTGTTTTTGCATCACACGAAGGCATACAATAACATTCGAAAAAAAAGTTCGGAACATTTGTTTATAAATATATTTATTGGAAAGCATCAAATTATAGGTAGTGACACCTATAATCTGTGCGGTGAAGCTTAGACCTGTTGTAGTGGAATTTTAATGACACGATATTCGTGCACATTAATAGGTCGCCAACTATGTCAGCAACGCCTACCCACGACATCAATAGTCGTACTCCTAGTGCGTGCAACCGCAAAAACGAATTACAAGAGAAATTTGTTACGAATCCAAGAGAACCCACCATCCACCAACAGCTGTTCCATGGTTTCCCAATCATCAGGACGGCTTGTGGTCTTTCTCAAACTCGTATCAAATATCTCGTAGTGTTAATACCCACCGGCAAGTACAAAAATATGGAAAGCATCAAATTATAGGCAGTGACACCTATAATCTGTGCGGTGAAGCTTAGACCTGTTGTCGTGGAATTCTAAATTTTGTCAGGACAGATCGAGTAAAATTACATATATGAAAGTAAGTATGAGAAAACCATCGTAAAAAATATCCTTCTAGATCTGAGCTCGCGTGGTATTTGGTAAGACAATTCCATGAATAGAGAACTCAATTCAATTGAACTTTATTTAACAAAGTGAGAGAACAAAAAGTAGAAGAATAATGTTTAGAAAGAACAATTATTAGAAATGCAATTGTCAGATACAATTGGTCTAGTAGACATTTGCTCCTTTACTGATGCAGACTTTGTTGTTGGCATTGACATGGATGTTGTTGACACTGTGGTAAATGCATTATCCGAAGGTTTATCTCGGAGATTTGTTACAATTATGCTCATTATCAAGTTGTAAATAAGGCTTTATAGACTTGGAAGAGGAATGTCCAGTTATTTTAATTAATTCTTGTTCATTAATATCTGCTTTAACTACAGTTGACACGGCGCTTGAGCGATGAAAATGATTAGAATTTTTTTATTCTTTGTATCCTGTCCAATTTTTTCAGCTGAAATTTTTGTACCAACCTTTTGATGAATTATTTCTCCAAAACGGATTGGAAGTTATAATATGGTTCGGTCTATGTGATAATATTTTATAAAACAATGTTACTGGGCATATGCTAGAGTTTTCTATGTTTTTTATTAGACATTTACTATCGCAGCACTTGTTTGAGCCACCTTGACATGTTTTGGAAAAAACTGTATTATATCCAATGCGACCATTCAAATCACCATTATTTGATTTTTCTTTTTTAAAATATTGTACTTTGCAATTTGCAGCTTCACCTCCTCGCTAAGCCAATTCATATGCAGCGATATCAAAAAATCTTTTTAAAAGACCTATGGGACTATGTTCATCCCATATTAATTCCATTTTATCAATTTCACTTTTAGTTAATGCTATTGAACTATTTTTACGTTTTTCTGAATTACCTTGTAAGTTCTTTTGCTTAGAATTACGTGCATCATGGGATTTCTTAAATGCCAAATCGGCGAAAGGGTTGAAAGTAACATTAAATTTTTTTAAATACATGCTTTGCAACATTTTCGCTGTTGTGTTCCACATTGTTTTCACCACCTATTCTTTATAATCTTCCCCATTCTGTTTCTTCATATTAAAGCCCCAGTCCATCAATATTCCTGCCACATTTTCCACTGACTGTTCGGTTTCCAAATTGAAGTTTCGTTGTTTACAAAATTCGCTAAATTGATTCCAAATGGAGGAATGACTTTTTTTTGAATTTTCTGGAGCTGATTTTTCAATCTCCCTTATTGTTTCTTCCTCGCAAATATTTCTAAATCTCGACACATACTCACTGGAATATTATTTGCTGTTTAATTCTGTTTTTGACATTTACAATTGTCAAATTGATGAGACGCGCAACGCTTGATAAACGAACAATAAATGCTAGCGTTGCTACGGTAACGTAATTTATCCGATTTTTTTATCCACTTGCATTTCTGTTCCTTCCTATTTAGCCGATAGTAAACTACGATTTTTGTACTCACAAATGGGAATTATTATACGTGAGTGGAATTGCCAACTAAACTTGGGTTATATCCGTTATTGGCTGCAATATGTTTAATTATATTAAATTCTTTATTGAAATTATTTCTGACAGAGGACATTCACCAGTTTGTGGATCAAACTATTATATGCGGCTAATTTGTGTTGGTAAGGATGAGTGGAAGTACTATGTATTGTAATATCTGTATACGAAGGTTTCTGGAAAATTGAAAAATCGTGTACTCTTCTTTTACATAAAACACACTCTGCAAAATATGTCAGTGACAGTTTTTTTTTCCATTTTTTACAGAAAAAAATATTTTTTAATTGTTTATTTTTAGTTTGATTTGAAGTTTTTGGATGTTTTTCATCAACAAGAAATTATTGACGTGTTTTCAATGAAGCACTAATCGAATACCTTTCTATATAATTCTGTGTGAAAACAGGTGTATTGATAAAAAGTGTCCTTTCATCTACATGATCACCTGGTTTCATTACAAAAAGTAACTCCTTTGATTCGTAATCGTGGGAACTTTCCAAATTTATTTTCTTTGGCAGTGGTCACTTCACAAAACATATTGAATCCATGAAATTTTATAGCGTCCACCTACCCAAAGAAACACATAATTGGATCTATTCTCGAATATAAATATACCGTAACCGAACCATACCTTCCCAAGAAGCTATTCACCTTATTGTATTATCACCCAAGACAGTCTTATAGATGTATTTCGGCCAAAGTGCGGGACAAAAGTTTTTTGTAGTCGGTATAATATCTTATTGTAACGGTCAAGATGCTATACATTCGGAGGCAAATCTGTATTTCCAGTATCACTTTCTCACGATCAAAAAGGAGCTTGGCATAATAGACGATGATGATATAACAGCTTGAATTTTTTGTGGACGGCCAACGAAACCTGAATGAAATTGGTTTTAGCGGAAGTACGGGTTCAAGAATGACAATTGTGCGCGCTTGAAAAAGGACATGATTTTATTGATTAACTAATGGATTGATCTACCTGTAAGGATGACTGATCCAAATTATTCGAGCTGTTGTTTATAATGATTCTTTACCCTCTAGTATTCATTGATTTTTAAAAACCAACATAAACACAAAGAAAAACAGAAAAAATTACCAAGTTACTCATTGTATTCATTTTGTTAATTAGATCGTTAAGAAAACAGGGAAGGGGGGACATAACAATTATGGAAAAGGCTCGAATAATTTGTATTCTTACATGAATATGAAGTTTAAAACCGCTTTCCTAAATATCTTACCCACCCACCATCAGGAGGAAAGCTTTAATCTATTTTAATGCGATCTATAGTCACTCATGGTGCCTTAAAAAATTCACTGACAGTGGAAGTCGCACCCTCGTCGGGTAGGAAACAATGAATAAAGACTGGCGCTTCTATCACTGTGCCATTTTAAATACCTAATTGCAAGTGAAATATGTCTAATACATATTTACCTATTCAACAAGAATTATTTTTTTTTTGAAAAATCGTCTATAATATGAAGGCAAAATGTATATATATATATATATATATATATATATATATAAATATATATATATATATAAAGATATATATATATATATATATATATATATACATATGCCCCCAAAACTCATTGAACGTGCTTTGAAGGCTCACTTATACACTTGTATCATAATTTACTATTTTATCATACCTGCATCATAATCCTTGTATTATGAACTAAGAAGCGTGCAGAACCTCGAGATGCAAGGCATTCACTACCTGATCTTCGCCGTTTTCCCATAATTGTTTCTCTGTCTTTGTAGGATATATAATTGATTGTATTTTTTGTATGCTAAGTAAAGACCTATTATTATTATTGAAACACGCCGAGTTCTAAAGGAAAAAGCATGCAAAACCTCAAGATTAAAACACGCCGTGTTTTAAAGGTTACTAGGTAACAAAAATAGGTCCAACATTTTATTTATGTGTCAAATTACATCAAAAATGTAAAACAACTATTTCAAGTAAATGTTGAATGTATAATTATGATTATTTGATATTTGAATACCACTTGTCATTATCCTGATCCAAAATTCCTTTCCAGCTTTGTTATTGAAGTTATGATGCAGGTTTAAAAAAAAGTAGCGTATGATACACGTGTTTGAGTGCCTTTGAAGCACTTACAACGTTGCACGTGCTTTAAAGGCTCACTTATACACTTGTATCATAATACACTATTTTCTAATTTTGACATTTAAAGATACACTTTTCAAAACTCGTTGACGTTATCAAATGTCTTACTTTTCATCATCAGTTGCGAAAAGTAAAATTTTGCGCAACTGGCGATGAAAAGTAAATGAATTTTCCATGGAATTCTCTCCAAGGATGTTGGTGGCAATGTCCCAAAGAATACGCGCGTTCAACGCACTAAAAAGTTAAAAATAATTTTAATATTCAACGACTATGCCAGTAACTGGTGTTCAATAGTTAATCACGAAAAAACCATAGTATCTTGATGCGATAATATAGCCCAGAAACAAATATTTATAATGCAGAATGAAAAATGTCAGAAATAAAAAAATCCTTAGGAACATCATTCAAAAATTGATCGACCATATTTGCAAATAACTACAAATTAAAAATAACTCTTACTAGCATCATATATATATATTATTATGATGGTACTAATTGTAATTGCTATTTATTTATTTTTATCATTTAATAACTAGCTATCATAATAAAATATTTGTTATGATAGATTTGTTTAATTGATTTCCTTTTGTTTACTTGTTTTGAAAAAGTAAATACCTATCATAACAATGATGAATATCCGGCTATTTTGTTCTAACGCTTTTTCACACTCTTTTACCTGAACTCTTCCTCTACCTTATCCCAGCTCAGTAGGTACGCCTATTGAGTTTGACATATCTCCATTCTCACGGTAGGATTCAGTAGTGCCAACTTGTTTCTCCTCTTGAAGTCAAAAGTACTGTTTTGTGGAAAGATTTGTGTTTAGGTGATCAATAATATGTAATATATAATAGATAAACCATGAATTCAGAAAATCGTCAAATAGTTATTCTTTTATTGAAATAAGTCCTTGAAATGACCTAACCTGCGATATCAAACTTATTTTAATCAAAACAGTGAAATTAAGTAGTAAAAAACTTGCTTTGTGTGATGAAATAATTTGTGAATATACGTTTCAAGGTTATGCTCAGTCTATGAGCATGGAAAAGATGAATAATGTTCAAATGAATGGACAAAAGTGATCCAAATAACCAAAAGAAGTGTCTGGCACTAATAAGTTCACTTTATATAGTTCTGGTCTAAAAATACCAGCTATTCTTCCTCATGAGTGTTTTCCTGTCTCTTGGAAGTGTTCTTCATATATGGGAAAGTGCAGCTCCACTGTAGAAAGCCTCCTTTGTTGCAGGCAACGTCACGGACCAGATTTTTGTTGTATTTATCAGTTGAGTAGTTTCTCCTTGATGGTTAATATTCCATTCCTCTCCGGGTGCATTTTATAATATTAATGATTGATTTTATTGTTTTTTCCTTGTATTTTCCGATTTATTCTTGTTCAAAATTCGTACGTGACTTCGTTTTTACATATTTTTTCATCCTCTCTAGCTTGTTATTCTTCCTCTTGGCAACCCTCACTTTTTGTTTATTTTCACGAATTTAAAGTTTTTTCCCACTTTCTGTATAACTTTTTCTTGTTTTAAACTATTCTAAGGATTTCATTTACAATTTCTGATTCTATATGTTATATTATATATACAAAGTTTGTTAGAATTATTATTTGACACTTTTCTGTTTCAAATTTTTTTATATTTTCTATTTCCCTCAAATTGTTTTTGACATGTAGCTGTTGGGTTTCCTTCTGATATGATTTACCATACAGGATGTTCCAAAGTTTTTTCATGAATTTTGATTTCTATATTATTTTTATAGATTGTGCAGATTGAATGTATTGTTGGCAACATACTTATGACAATACAAAAACTTCGGTGTTGATTTTTTCAGACATATGCGTTGACTAGAACATGGAACAAGATTCCAGAACAGTAAAATGCATAGAAAACTTGTAAAACAAACATGGCATAAAACCACGATAACATAAATACCTGCTAATAATATTGAATTATCAGTTTCATTATCTGATAAACATTTCCTATCATAACAATATATTTATTTATATATATATATATATATATATATATTTAAATGAACTGCTATATTTGAATTGTCAAGAAACAGTAATCTCATACGCCGATGAGACCGTACTCTTTATGGATGGAAGCTCTTGGGATGAAGTAGAAACCAAAATAAAAAACGATTTAGGAAAAATAATAAAATGGTTCGATGACAATCTCCTCACAATTAATATGGATGAAACTGTATATCTACCTTTTTCAAATTATAAAAATGATCTCCCAAATACTGAACAATTAGACCTAAATCTACCGTTGAGAGATAATACGTATAGTATTCAAACTACAACCAACACAAAATACCTATAGATAATTATTGATAATAACCTAAAATGGGATCTTCAAATTCAGAACTCATCCAAAAAATAAGATCATTAATGTACCTATTCAAACAAATCACATTCATACTAGATGAAAAAAATCTGAAATGCATTTATTTCAGTTTGGTCCAATCACTCCTGAACTATGGCATAAGCGCATGGGGTGGTGCATACTCTAACAATATAAAACCTCGAGAAAAAGCTCAGAAGAAAATAATCAAATTAATGTACAAATTCAATAGCTAGTTTTCGTCGATTCTGCTTTTCCAGAATTCTAAATTATTGAATTTTAGAAATCTATTCTACAAAACATCATAACTCAATTTAGTCAAACATAATTTAATAGATATGAATAAAACACACACTTATCCAACAAGATTTCGAGAAACTGCCAATATAGTTCTCCCTAAGTCTCAGAAGTCCATTGGACAGCAAAGTTTCCTACACGTGGGACAGAAATTATACAATTATCTACCAATAAGTTTAAAAAAAGAAATTAAGAAAAAAAATATTCAAAAACATATTAACAAATTGGCTACTTACATCATCAGTCAAAATACTATTATAAACACATCAATAACCGAACAGACACATGTATATACAAACCAATCTAATATCTGCTAATCAATCACCACTGCTATTAATATAAGTCCAAATTCTAACTACAATATTCATTTATCAACATATAAGTATTTTCATTAGTCTGTAATATTTCAGTAAGTCTTAATTTTTCATTATGTAAGAAAAATCTAGCTATAAATACTATAAATATTATTATTATTATTGTGTATGTACATATTTTACTCTACATTCGTGAGTGAAGTGTAATGATTATAAATGTGTAGTTTACTATTTTATCAGTCTGTGACCACTGTTATTGTTACATTTATATAAATTCTCTATCACATACTTTAAAGTACCTTCAGTAACTTTATATTATTTTACTACTACTACTTAATTTTTATTCCATTAGTTTAATATATTTCAAAAAGATCAAATACCGCTTTGTGTCTAGGAACACAGTCTAGCTTAGGCTAAAGTGAACCTGGACATAGAAATCTGATTCATTTGAAATATCTGATATTTATTCAAAACTGTTAATGTTTACATTGATAATCTTTATGCAAATGAACTGAATAAATATTTTTATTATATATATATATATATATAATATATAAAAATTAGGCTAAAGTGAACCTGGACATAGAAATTGATTCATTTGAATATTCGGGTATGCAGTCAACAAGGGTATGGAAATTAAAGTGAACTCTTTTTTCTATTCAAGCTTTCGAGTCATTTATTGTCTGATGGTCAGTCATCTGTCACCACTTCTTCTTGAATCCAACATGACCTCCATAAGAGCCCATTTGGAATTTTAAAATGTTTTCACACTTATGTTTAAGTAATCATGATCAATTTTGATCAAAGTTTTAACTATATATGACTATCCAAGAGAAACAATTTTTGTTAAATGTTCCACTTATATCTATGTGATACTTTTTATTTTTTTTTTTTGAATGATCCCAAAAAAGGCAAGTCCACCGGGATTAATTTCCTGTGGTCCCGTTTATTTTGTCACCATATTGTTATTGAATCAACATGATCTCCATAAGAGCCCATTTGGAATTTTAAAATGTTTTCACACTTATGTTATAATCATGATCCCATTTTGATCAAAGTTTTAATATATGATATACTCAAGAAACAATTTGTAAATGTTCCATCTTATATCTATGGATACTTTTTATTTTATTTTGAATGATCAACAAAGGAAGTCCACGGCGGATTAATTTCCTGGGTGCCCTTGTTCATTCATTTGGGTAAACTCCTAAAGAGATATTGTATATTGAGGAATTTATTATGAATGAACATTATTATTATTATTATATGTACCGAGCGGGATGCGCCGCTCCCGCCGATCAGGCAGGATACAATCATTCGAACCCATCGGATGAAGGACTTTCCGTCTCACCTGATTACGGTATTGACTAATTGTCCACTATCAGGTCAGCCCCCAGAGTCAACCCATGTGGAGAGTCACCGGCGGTGGCTATCCTCCTTCCCGGTTGGGTATCCTTTCCCCTGGTACCTCATGTCAACAAGACCCTTTTTACGTTGATGTCGTCGCCGTATCAGACTTTCATCCCATACCATGGTGTGGGCGTGACGAATTACCGTTCGGGAAGGTTCAGACGCTACGAACCACGCTACCAGGTTGTTACGATAGAGACCTGAACTCAACAGGTTTCTGGGATCCGAACTCCCCTGTCGGCCTAGTCACATGGGGTAGCCCCGTGGAATGTACATCAAACTTGGTCACCTCTTGAATCTTCGATCACATTTCAAATCATAACGACTTCATCCCATAGCCAGATCCGCCTTCAAGTTGAAGGTGTGCGGTCGTTAGATAACATAAATTCCCAGATCTTGGTGGGAATGGGGAGAGTTTTTTTATATATAAAAAAACTAGTGTTATGAAGTCAACTATGGAAAACCTCAGAGCATCGTCTGATGATGTAATATCATTCAGAAGAAGAATATCCCAAGCCGGTAGTTAAAATCTTCATCTGTCTGTTGTGACATGTTATTTTATAAATTGCTGCAAGTTTAACCTCACTTTCAGTACCTGATGAAGAGACAATAAATGACTCGAGAGCTTGAATAGAAAAAAGAGTTCACTTTAATTTCCATACCCTTGTTGACTGCATACCCGAATTTAAAAAGGATTCTTATATATATATAAATATATATATAAATATATATATAAATATATATAAATATATATATATATATATATATATATATAAATATATATATATATATATATATAAATATATATATATATATATATATATATATATATATATATATAGTTCCGTTTTCGTGACTGGTTAGTTTAAAAAAGTATTCGAACTGTCTTGGGGTTGCAGTCAGATGTATCTTTCATCAGGCCTCGAGCTTTCGGAATGTTTTTATTCCTTTCCCAAGACATTAACTTGAGGTTTGAAAGTATAAAATCGGAATATTTTATAGCACAGCATAATGTTAAAACACATCACTGATTTAAAAACCCATACTAATAATCAAATAAACAACAGGTTACAGATTGAAAAACCATACTTATTCTAACAATTATTTATGTAATCTACATTTGATACTAAGTCGAATTATATATGTATATATAATTAGATATAACACTAGTGGAACTGATCAAACAAGCGCACCGCCTCGAACTGTATTTTTTCAAATTGAAGCGTTGAAAATTTCGATAGCTGCAATCTGACCACAGCGGTCAAATGGACCAGATCGTTTGTAATAATTAAAGTGAGAAATTCGAAATTTTGGTGGAAATACCATTTTATATTGCAGCGGAACATTACCTTTGAAGTCCGGATATTGATTTTGCGCCAATTAGTATTTTCATTGGATGAATTCGAGAGGTATGGCTTGACCATACTGTTGAAAGAAGGCATTAGGTCATGTGTATTAATCAAAGTGAAAAATTACCAATTTTGGTGAGGTCCTCAGTAAAATTCATCGAAACACCGCCTCTGTAGTCATGGTGGCAATTTTTTGTCAATTAGCACTGTGAAGAATGAATCTCGAAGGTAGCTTTATAGCCATAGCATTCAAATAGAGTGAGCTATTTATAATAATAAATCAGGATATTATCTTCTCGCCTATGAGCACTGATTTTTGAACAGATGTTTGATTGTTCTTTGTATCTCTGAAAGAAAAGAAGATGAGATATGATTTTCTCATTTCAGAGATAGTGTTTATTGTTGTTGAAAAGAGAAACATTATTTTTTGTGAATATCTTACAGAAAACAACTACTTTCTCGGCTAAAGCGACGCTGGACATTGAACTACATCTGATAGATATTGAGAAAGAATCCTAACTCAGAAGAAAAAATCTGAAAGTAAAAATTTGCAGTTTCATTCAGAATTATTGGATTTTTTATTCCAGTCTTAATTAAGAACTCATATAAATGAATGAGGAAGTTTTCCAAAAGAGAGTACTCACCAGAAATTATTTGCAACATTGATGCAAGAGAGGCATAGCATTAACTAGGTCTTCAATACATTTCTGTCGACGAAAATCTATTTCACGCTTCCACGATCATCCGGAAGAAAGAGGAAACACATTTCATAGAAGTAATCTCACTTTGAGATGGAAAATTGTTAGAAACATTTCTTTTGGAGTGACACTTTGGAATTAATGTTTTTTGACATTAAAACCTGTCATGGGGTAAGATAGATTGATTTGTTCGAAAATATGAACAGGATGTCCATAAAATCGGATGTGGAATCATATGCGACTGAAAGATAAACTTTAGTTACTATCGTTCGTCGTTCATGATAACCTTTTTGTGGGGTATTCATGTTGAGAAGGAAAACATTCTCAATTAAATATTGGATAGAAAGATTTTTCTGTGAATTGAAAAATCCACGATAAAAATGAAGTTATATTTTGTGCATATCTAACACAAAACAACAAATCAATCTATCATACCCCATGACAGGTTCTGATGTCAAAAAACATTAATTTCAAAGTGTCACTCAAAAAGAAATGTTTCTAACCTTTTTTCCATCTTTGCAAAGTGAGATTGCTTCTAGAAAATGAGTTTTCCGTTTCTTCCGATCTTTCTGATGATCGTGGGAGCATGAAATAGATTTTCGTCGACAAATTTATTGAAGACCTAGTTAATGCGATGCCTCCCGTGGATCAATGTAACATAAGATTTCTGGTGAGTACTCTCTTTGGCGTGGCTTTTGCCGGGGAAGTAGTTGTTTTCTATTAGATATTCACAAAAAATTCAATTTCATCGTGAAATATTTCTATCAATACATAATGTTTTCCTTTTCAACATGAATACTCCACAAGAGATTATCTTGAACGATGGAAACTCGTGACTAAAGTTTATCTTTCCGTCGCAGATGATTCCACATCTGATTTTATGGACATCCTGTTCATATTCTCATACAAATCAATAGTGTTTATTGCCTCATGATGTTTCGGCCGTCATCAAGGTCTTCTTAAAAAAACCTTAAAACTACACAAAACGTATTGTAGCTGAAATCGTACACTTACATCACGCGAAATTTGCCATTATTTTGATTACAATGTAACAAAAATTATGATCAATCAGTACAGCATCAAAATAAAAAAAGATAATTCTTGCATTCATTGCATGACATCTAGTTCGAGAACCTTTAACGCTACTCGAAATAAATATAAATATTCCATTAAAACCATGAAATCAGAATCTTTCACAAACTATGTTTTCAAGCGACACAAACTTCTCAAATGAATGAATACATCCTACTGATGCGTCCTCTTCAGTTTCTATAACTTCTGCAACTTTCATGTTTTATGTGTAGAGAGTACGATTCCAGTTTTATATATCCCTGAAAAAGAACATGTCATGGTGGATACGTAATGGTACAACAAAACAACAATTTATGAATATATACGGGGTGTTAGTGAATAAGTGCGACAAACTTCAGGGGGTGATTCTGCATGAAAAAATAATGATAGTTTGCAATATAACTTTTGTCCGCAAATGCTTCGTTTTCCGAGATACGGGGTGTTAAATTTTCTTAAAAACTGACTATTCATTCATTGCTCTGAAGAGGTAGTTATCGCGCATTTTTTGACATGCAATTGAGAATTCTATGTTCATCATTGGCGCGCATACGGGTAATTATCTCAATTTTTTTAAGAAAAAACTGGTACGCCACTGAGATATTCCAAATAAATTTTTGAATTTCACTTTCAATTTGTGTCAAAAAATTTCTCTTGCTTTTTTTCGTATGGGGCGCCATTTTTATGCAAAAAAATTAAACATCTTAACGCGTATTTGTCATTACTTTAATACATTATCTAGTAGCGATGCTAGTAGGCTACTGTCAACATTCTGTTGAATACGAATATTTCAACGAAATGTCAAATTAGCGTTTATTCATTTTCAAGCTTTTAGTTTGGTATAACATTAATGATAATAAGTAATTAATTTTTCTTTTATCAAACGAATGGAAAATTTACAAATGGGAATTGTCAGACATGCATTTTGTCTATGGTCGAAGTAATGGAAATGGTCGGCAAGCTCGACGATTGTATGATAAGTTGTATCCAGGACGTAGGGTACCCCATCACACAATATTTGCTCGTCTTCACCAACGTTTGCGCGAAAATGTTACATTTAAGAAACAAACGGCTGACTGCGGGCCCCCTCGAGAAATACGAACTGTGCAACTAGAAGAATCAGTTCTCGAGTTGATTGCGTAGTCACCTGGAAGCAACTTCACTGTATTTAAAATTCTTAGAGAACAGCAATTGTATCCGTTTCATATTCAACGTGTGCAAACTCTACTACCTAGAGACTTTTTTCCGGCCTAGTTTTTTGCCAAATCTTCCTTGCCTTTTTTCCGTATGGGGCGCCGTTTTTATGCAAAAAAATTAAACATCTTAACGAGTATTTGTCATTACTTCAATACATTATCTAGTAGCGATGCTAGTAGGCTACTGTCAACATTCTGTTAAATACGAATATTTCAACGAAATGTCAAATTAGCGTTTATTCATTTTCAAGCTTTTAGTTTGGTATAACATTAATGATAATAAGTAATTAATTTTTCTTTTATCGAAACGAATGGAAAATTATACAAATGCGGAATTGTCAGACATGCATTTTGTCTATGGTCGAAGTAATGGAAATGGTCGGCAAGCACGACGATTATATGCTGAGTTGTATCCGAAACGTAGGGTACCCCATCACACAATATTTGCTCGTCTTCATCAACGTTTGCGCGAAAATGGTACATTTAAGAAACAAACGGCTGACTGCGGGCGCCCTGGAGAAGTACGAACTGAATGTAAGCAACTTCACTGTATTTAAAATTCTCAAAGAACAGCAATTGTATCCGTTTCATTATCAACGTGTGCAAGCTCTTCTACCTAGAGACTTTTTTCCGCGCCTAGTTTTTTGCCATTGGATTCTTCATCAAATCGCTCAAATTCTTAATTATTTAAATGGCGTTTTGTTTACGGAATTCCCATAACAATCACCTCTGAGCTGAGGAAAATCCACATGGAATCTTTGAAGCTCATTTTCATCATCAGTTTTCAGTAAATGTATGGCTTGGGGTACTTGATGATCATTAAATAGGTCCATATTGCCTCCCACAACGACTACAGGCGACTCTTACCTCAATTTACTACAGGAAGAGTTACCTGTTCTTCTTGAAGAAATTCCTCTACAGCTGAGACAACACTTCTGGTTCATGCATGATGGTGCACCAGTCCATTTTATCATTATTGTACGTAATCACTTAGATATAGTATATCCAAATCGTTGGATAGGTAGGGGAGGTACGGAACATTGGCCTGCTCGATTTCCGGCTTTAATTTCTCTAGATTTTTTAATTTGGGGTTTTCTTAAGTCATTAGTTTATTCCACTTCCGTCGAAAATGTTGAAGACCTGACGAATCGAATTATAGCCGGTTGTGAGACAATAAGAAAAATACCAGGAATATTTGCGTGAATACGACAATCAATTAGGCGAAGAGTTGAATCTTGTATCACGTCTGAGGAAGGTCGCCTTTGCGCCTATTTATTCATTAGTGTTATTTTCTGTTGTTGTTCTGGTTTAACGTTATTGTATCAGATAGTTCTTGATAATGTATTGAGGAAATGAAAAATACGCGTTGTGTTTAATTTTTTTGCATAAACTACTTCTTAAAACTCACCAAATTTCATTTGCATATCTCTACGGGTTTCGGAGAAATAAATAAGAAGTCAGTTTGTAAAAAAAACTTCAACACCACGTATCTCGGAAAACGAAGCATTTGCGGACAAAATTTATATAGCAAACTGTCTTTTTTTTTCATGCAGAATCACCCCTGAAGTTTGTCGCACTTATTCACTAATATATATATATATATATATATATATATATATATACAGTGCTTCTCAAAAGTACCCTCCCTCCCTCTTATTTTTGGAACGATTATACATGAACAAGTGAAATTTGGAAACTGAATATTAAAGGTTGTAAACTTCCCTCCTTGTGATGATAGATGACGAAATCGTCAAAGAGGACGTCACAAGGCCATTGTGACCAATAATTTTAAATAGAACCCTACGGCAAGCGACACCTCTTTTAAAAAGTATCAAAAAACCTATTCAATGATACTAATTTTTGCAACTCGCTTTTAAAAAACGCAGAATTGTGATGAATTAAATCAGTTAATACTAAAATTCCAAATTCAAGCTCCGCCTCTGGATAGTTGTCAAATAAGCTGACGTTTTTGTTAGTCTGTCTAATTCAACGTTTTTGTAATATTCCGAATTTTTGTACATTTAATAATTTGTGTATTGTTGATCGAACGTATAACTGTTTTAGCAGCTTTTGGTACTTTTAATATTTTTGTACATTTTAATAATTTGTTAAACTGTTGTGAGCCGAACGTTTTATTCATGCAGCAGAACACATTTTTAATGAGAGGTTTCCCGATCGCCCCGTTCGAGGACTTATTATCCATACAAATTAAAAATGGTTAATCAACTCTCAGACGACGACCCAGACCGAAGACTAGAATTTTGTGAAAATATGGAAACTAAAATTAACCAACAGCGAGACTATGTCAAAACAATTTGTTCCAGTGACGAAAGTACTTTCCATCTAAATGGAAATATAAATACACAGAATGTGAGGTATTGGAGTGACGCAAATCCTCACCTGTTTCGTGAAACACATACCCAATTTCCCCAGAAGGTGAATGTTTGGGCAGGTATCCTGGGAAACCACATCGTTGGGCCTTTTGTTCCAAATACTAATTTAACTGGTGAGGTTTATCTGGAGCTGTTGCAAATTGCAATAAAACCGTCAATCCTTGAAATTTTGGAAGATAATCCAGATGAATTCGGCAATTTGGAAATAACATTCCAACAGGATGGTGCGCCTCCACACTATTACGGTGCAGTAAGACGGTATTTGGATGAGAAGTATCGTGGTGGATGGATTGGACGACGAGGTTCAACGGAATGGCACCTCACACCTTAGGATTTTTTTCTGTGGGGGTACCTTGAATCGAAGGTTTACGCCACTGAACCTGACAATATTGACGTTTTAAAACAACGTATTGTTGCAGAATGTGAGGCTGTTTCCGTAGACACATTTGCACAAGTACGAGAAGAGTTCAAAAATAGGATATTTTACTGTCAGGAAGTGAATGGAGGTCACTTCGAGCAATTTCTTTAAGTAGATACTGATTCTTAAATCTGTAATCAATATCATACTGAATGGAATTTAAATTTTAATGTTTACTAAAGAGCCATTAAAACTGCCATAAACACAAACAAAATTATTATCATTGAATATATTTTTTCGATACCTTTCAAAAGAGGTGTCGCTTGCCGTAGGGTTCCATTTGAAATTATTGGTCACAATGGCCTTGTGACGTCATCTTTGACGATTTCGTCATCTATCATCACTAGTAGGGAAGTTTACAACTCAATATTCAGTTTCCAAATTTCACTTGTTTATGTATAATCGTTCCAAAAATAAGAGGGGGGAGGGGACTTTTGAGAAGCACTGTATACATATTTATATATATACAGGGTGAGTTAGAATAAGACCGACAAACTCCGACTACAGACCTCATTTCGAGGTGAAAAGTTGCTATCAAGGTATGTACTAAAATGCATCTCCTCTGAGTTACAGGGTGCCGAAAGTACGAAAAAAATTAAGATATAATTTGTTTTCTCCAAAATTCCTGAAGGAAATGAATTGAAACTTGGTAAACTGATCAAGGTTTATCAATGTGCTAATTCGAAGTTATAATTTTTTATTTTCGTAAACCAGTGGCGTAGTTACGATGGTATGTGGTCATATGTTCCTTCATATTTTCTTGGGACAAGTGAATGGACAAATAAGCTTTGACATCAGTAATAACATTTCATGGTCCTGAAATTGAAGGTTTCTGAGATAATTGAGAAAAACTGAAGATATATCCTTAGTAGAGACATAATTTCCTAGGTGCAATGATCGCATAATGTTAATTTCTTACAACATATCGGAATATGTGACAACCTCCAGAACATTTCTTAATGTTGGGAGAATCGGAAACATAGTAAGGGTGAGTCAGAATGAGAAAGATAGCTCCATTTTTTCATTCATCATATTCTCTGATCGAATCGATGTCGCGGATTCACTGATATGTTGCCATACTTTCTTTCATATGATTGTTCTGACAGATCAACTGACAAACCCAACCTCAAATTCATAATACTCCACTTAGATAAGAGTTAAGGTCTGAAATATTTTTTGCAAAAAACTGAAGATGAGTACTCTTAATTTGTTGAAGTTTATGTAGAGTATCATTATCAAAGCCATTTCTGATAGAATTATTTAGGAAAATATTATACAATCAACATCTTTTTGATGAAGAAAAACAATTATTGTGTATTAATATCTACTTAAATGATAGGAACAGTTTAGTGCATAGAAACAAACAAGGCATTAAGGTAAATGTTCAAATTGACCACCATTTTGTTCAATTCACAAGTGGCATCTCCGTATCATCGACTGTCGCACACCTTGGAATATTCCTGGTGTATCCTGTATTAACGTACGTGCTGCTAAAATTTCTGCCGTTAAATCTTCCACAGATTCTACAGGTGTTTCAAACACTAGGGATTCAAGGTATCCCCACAAAAAAAGTCTAGTGAAGTTTATTTAATCGTGTCTGAGCTACAATTATTCATTACAATAATTAACAGGATAAATTTAATTTGTACGACGTTCAAAGGCCTTGCAAGTCAGCATTGGTTTGGTTGAATGGCTCATATCTCCTTACAGTGTCTGGCACACTGCACCGCCGCATCATTCGCCTTCCACAGGTCACGGATGGTGCAAGGGGTCTGTAGGGATGGGCAGGTCATGTCATGTTCCATCGTTTGGGTCCCCCCGCAGGCGCATGAGTCGTCCTCGGCGTATACCCATCTCAACAGATTGCCCCCGACCCATGTTTTTCCAGGTCTTCCAGTCTAGTTGTGATCCGGCAAGGAGGCTTTCTGTCGGGTTTCAGATTGGGGTGTTGTTGTCTGTTAGCCTCTGCTTCCACATTGTTTCTTTGGTTGCCGGTTTAGTATATGTTAGTGGATTTGTTGATTTTATAAAGTTGTTGTCTGGAGGCAGGGGGCTCGTGTCCGTATAAGGGTTGTCTTTCATCCGTTGCCTGCCTACTTCGTTCTGCTATACATAAGGCTTGCTTGCTTGCTTCACTCTAGTGAAGTTGAATGCGGAGAATGCGCAGGCCAATGTATGGGACGACGCCTACCTATCACCGATCATGGAGTGTTTGATCAAGAAATTGACGAACGAATCGTTGAAAATGGGCCGGTGCTCCGTCATATCGATACCCCATTCTTTGACGAACCAATAAGGTACGTCTTCAAGTCCAGGTAGAACATGTTCAAGAAACACTCGGTAGTACTGCCCATTCAAACGGGGAAGAAAACCCAAATATTCACTGAAAACTTTTGTTGGTAGCCTTTTCGAAACATTCCATGCTGATTTTGTTCATCCCATAAATGGCTGTTCCTACTATTGAAATATCCATCTTTTGTGAAACATGCTTCATCCGTGAATAGAACATATCTAGGAAAGTCGTTTGCTCCTTCATACATCCTCAGAAACCATTCACAAAAAAATCTACGAGAACCATAATCACCAGCATCTAGGGCCATCACCTTCTGTAGGCGAAATGGATACAATAGTTGTCTACGTGCTATCCGACTTAGTGTTTTATTATGACACTTGTAACTTATACGAAATAGCCCGACTGCTGGTAGAAGGATCTGCTGCTAATCGTTAAAAAATTTGTTCTTCCTTAACATCCCTTCTTGTTCTGTTCGCACCACAATGGTGTTTACTGACTTTAAAGGACCCAGTTTCCTTCAATCGTCGATGCACAGCTATAAAAGTAGTGAAATGTGAATGATGTCTGTTTAATCAATGTTGATATAATTCAGCAGCGTCTTTGGCTTTTCCCCCTGTTTCACCATAAACGAAATACATATCTGTATATTCTTCAAATGAATAATCCATTTTGAAACGATATTCACTGACTGAAATGATGACAGATGTCTTGACAATAATACAAACTGTTTTGGGTTACTGTCAATTATGTCTAATGTAAGTATCGATATATCAGTGTGTTTCTACCGGGAACAATGAAAACAGGCTACGTTTCTTTTTAGTTCAAAATTTCGTATATGTTTCATGCGTTGATCAGTGGTGTACTGAACAGCCTACCACAAACAAGCATGGAAGGCTCGACTTTGCAACTAGTTATCACGAATCGAAAGAAATCATTTAAGTAGATATTAATACACAATAATTGTTTTTCTTTATCGAAAACATGTTGATTGAATAATATTTTCCTAGATAATTCATTCAGAAATGGCTTTGATAATGATACTCCAACATAAACTTCAACAAATTGAGAGTACTTATTTTCAGTTTTTTGCAAAAATTATTTTTAACTCTTATCTAAGTGGAGTATTATGAATTTGAGGTTGGGTATGTTTTTCAGTTGATCTGTCAAAACAATCATATGCACTATAAAATGTTCAGGAGGTTGACACATATTCCGATATGTTGTAAGAAATTAGGATTATGCGATTATTGCACATATGTAATTATGTCTCTACTGAGGACATATCATCAGTTTTTCTCAATTATCTCAGAAACCTCCACTTTTAGGCAATTGGAATGTCATGACTTTTAGGTCGAGTATCGATGAGCCGAACTGATGTCAACGCTCATTTGTCCATTCACCTGTCTCAAGAAAATATGGAGGAACATATGACCCCATACCATCGTAACTACCATTACGAAAATAAAAAATTATAACTTCAAATTAGCACGTTGATAAACCTTGATTAGTGTACCAAGTTTCAAATTTTTTCCTTCAGGAATTTTGGAGAAAACAAATTAAATCTGAATTTTTTTCTAACTCTCGTTACCCTGCATCTCAGAGGGGATGCATTTTAGGACATACCTTGATGGCAACTTCTCACCTCAAAATGAGGGGAGGAATCTGTAGTCGGAGTTTGTCGGTCTCATTCTGACTCACCGTATATATATATATATATATATATAGAGTTTCTCGCCGCGTTCTGTGTTGGTGGTCCTCAAAAGTCCGATTTCACTACGTTTCGGCAAATTCACATTTGCCATCTTCAGTTGTTGTCTAGAAATTCGATTGTTTCAAACTCGACTGATTGTGTTGTGCTCCTCAATTTATAATGGTGGTTAGTCGATTGCGTACGATCGTCACGATAGGTTTTCTTCGTTCATGCCCTGTTTCGTGTGGGGCCGAAAGAGGTCGTTATTGGAAGCGTTGTGGCCAGATTTTCGCCGGTGTTGCTAGATTGTGCACGATTGTCACGATTGGTGTGCCTCGTTGGTGCCCTGCTTTGTATGGGGCTTGAAGAGGTCGTTGCTGGACGCGCCGTTGCCAGGTCGCCATGGGTGTTGTTGGTGAACTCTCTGGACGTATCGATGTTCCACCCCCGTTGGTATTTTGTTGTTGAGTGATTTTCGGTGGGTTAAGATAGATCTACATATGGTTGGTAGTCTTGCTGACATCCCTTTTGTTCATGTTGTGTGGTAGTTTTTCGATTTCGATGGCTTCTCTCGTTGTTCTGAGTGGAAATTCACTTGCCAATGTCCGAGTGTCATCAAAGTTTATGCTGTGTCCTGTTGTTAGTATATGTTGAAATAGTGACTATGTGGTCTCCTTGTTTCGTATATAAATCTTTTGTTCTTTTTAGCGAATGTTGATTCTTCTGTTTGTTTGGCCTACGTACGTCTTTTCACAATTTCCACATGGTACTCCGTAGACTCCTTGGCCCTCTAGTGGTATACGGTCCTTGGGTTTTCTGAGGGTAGATTTTATTGTACGGTCTGTTGTAAACGTTGTAAGGATATTGTGTCGGTGAAGAATTCTGCTGATCCTGTCCGTTGACCAAGAACACAGAAACCCGAGAAACTATCTCAACACACTATATCAGCGAAAATCTATGAAGATATATATATATATATATATTGTTGGTGATTTCTTGAACCTGAGGGTATATTTTAGGCCTGTTTTTCTTGGGTTTTGGGTTCGTGGATCTGACTTTCATAAATTAATTAAAACTTTGTTTTGGTATAACATGTGTAATTCAGTTTCTACGTTTCGACGGGTGGATCCTCGTCTTCATCAGGATTAAAAACATTACAACTCTTCAAACATAGGATTCGTTTGGACCTTCTTGGTTTGTTATGATTTTTCGTTTTATATCCATAAAACTGCTGATACTAATTAATATCAGCAGATCGTAAAGTAAACAACTCAACCACTACCTTATTATGGATATAAAACGAAAAACCATAACAAACCAAGAAGGTCCAAACGAATCCTATGTTTGAAGAGTTATAATGTTTTTAATCCTGATGAAGACGAGGATCCACCCGTCGAAACGTAGAAACTGAAATACACATGTTATACCAAAACAAAGTTGTAATTAATTTATGAAAACGAACCTAAAACCCAAGAAAAACCCAAGAAAAACAATATATATATATTTTCAATATCCTTGGTAGTTCTTGCTGCACTGAGAATGAGGTCATCTTTATAGACTAGAGAAATTTCCGTATTCGTGTCCACAATATTCTGATTAATTTGGTTTTCGAAACCATTGATAAAAATGTGGTTTTAGCTAAACGTTTTCCTTATGGAAGATACGACAATGTTTTGGGAGTTCCACAGAATACACCCCTATGTATAATACATCTGAATGACATTTATTATTTAGTAGCTGCATGTTGATATATACGTCCAACAACAGTCTAGCCAGCCAATGCAATGCACTACAATATGTAGAGACAATAAATCAAACTGTAATATTCCTGCAGAGTAATAAACTAATGCAACTAAAACTTAAATTATGATGATTGGTTCTAATTACTTATAAGTTGAACACATTACTTGAACATCACAATAGACAATGAAGCCGATTTATTCTTGGGAAAAATATATTGCATTTATGGAAGATAGATCACTAGTACTTCGTAATCATGTAGATTAGATGATGAATATGATTTCAAAGCAACTAAGCTCAAAAAAATTCAGCTCCACTTTGATTCTGTGCTACCATATATATATATATATATATATATATATATATATTATATGTTGAAGAAAGGGTAGTCTCGTGACTGGACTAGTTGAAAAAAACTATGAATTTGAAATAAACTTTGTAGAAAGGATATTCCTTGAGGTTGCAGTCAAAGTCTCGTGACTGGACTAGTTGAAAAAAACAATGTGATAATGATTTTAGATCAAAATCATATAGTGGGTCATAGTGATATGATTTTGAAAAGTCCTCAAACACGAATGGTGTTTAGTTGCTGTCTTCACTTAACCTCACCTTAGTAAGTTCTATAGGATTTGTTTAAAATCGATTTCACAATTGTGTTTTCTTTTTTCTCCACAGCTTGTCTTGATAATGAAAATAAACATTTTCGAAAGCTTGACTAAATAAGAAAGAGTTTTACTTTTTCTCATAGGCCATTATTTTGACTGCAACCTCAAGGAATATCCTTTCTACAAAGTTTATTTCAAATTCATAGTTTTATATGTATATATATATATATATATATATATATATATATATATTCTTATGTTGGGAAATGTTTATCAAATTATGAAACTGATAATTCATTATTGTTATCGTGGTTCATGTTGTTTGTTTTACAATTTTTCTATACTTGTTACTGTTCTGGAATCTTGTACCATGTTCTAGTCGACGCATATGTCTCAAAAAGTCAGCACTGAAGTATCTCTATTGTCATAAGTATGTTACCAACAATACATTCAATTTGCACAACCAATAAAAATAATATAGAAATCAAAATTCATAAAAAACTTTGGATCTCAAGTAGACGAAATGGTATTCAAGTTGAAACATCCTGTATGGTAGATCATATCAGGAGGAAACCCAACAGCGAGATGTCGAAAACAATTTGAGGGTATAGTGAAATATAAAAAAAATTAAAACAGAAAAGTGTCAGATATGAATTTTTACAATTTTTTAACCGACGAAACCAAGAAGGAGGAGGTTCTCTAGTCGACGCGTATATTTATTTTTTTTTATTTTTTTTTGTGTATGATCACGCATAACTTTCTACTGAGATGTCCGATTCCGATAATTCTTCCTACAGTGGATTGAATTTAAAAGATAAAATTCACCCCTAAGGGTAGCAAAATGAAGGATATTGTTCACTCACCCTCTGAATTCTGGTCCGTTTTCAGGCATAACTTTGTACTGGGTTCTTCGATTTGGATGATTTTTTTTTTATAGATAGGGTATACCTTATATTTGGATTTCGAATGAAATTATTCACCCTCATGAGCAGAAGAATAGGGGATAATTGATTTTTCACTTGTGAACATTGGCACACACATACGTAGTTGACAATAACAGATCGCTACTGACATTATTTTTGTTCCACATCCGTCAAAATCATTATATTCCATGAGAGGATGGAATGATATACGGAGTAATGAAATAAACTTACCAGAACAACAAAAATAATTTATATTACAACAGATAGTAAAATTAGATAACTGGTAATAGTTGAAGAAAGGTGGGTGAGTAAGTATTTTGGAAGTAATCAAAAAACAAGTAGGTAGTAATTAGTAGATTTCAGCCACAAAAAATTGAAAAATGAAAACTTTTTAACAAAAAATTAAACCGACGAAATACGGAATTAAAAAGTAAAAAATTAAATAAACCTTCTTAGTCTCAGTAACTAAGCTCCTAAACTAATGTAAGTAACAAATTTTGAGTTGGCGCCAAACGAACAATCAACGAACATCATTAAATTACCCCAAAAAAATTATCAGAATGTCACCGCGCAACTCGATGCCATCATTTTACGCCTTCATTTGCTTGTTTGTTTGGCGCCGACTCAAAATTAGTTACTTACATTAGTTTAGGAGCTCAGTTATTGAGACTAAGAAGGTTTATTTAATTTTTTACTTTTCAGTTCCGTATTTCGTCGGTTTATTTTTTTGTTAAAAGTTTTCATTTGTTCACAAGAGCTCGGCTAATAGGCGAGCGTGTTTCCACATGGATCATAAGTATGAGAAATAGTTCACAAATTCCTGCGTGGTAGCTAATAGCATTAAAACCGTAACAATGATTCGTATGATTCGTGCATAATGAACGATCGTAGCTTCATAATAATAATCAGGGACTTCGCTAGGTTTGCTGACAGTAAAATGTTTTGTGTATTGAGTAGAAGTACTAGACCATCAATATTGCCGAATTCCGACAGAATGGTATTTTGCCTTTTGCCTAAATTGATAGGGCTTCCAAACAGAATATGTTGCAAAGACTCGGTTACTTGTAAGTTACAAACTGAACACAACTCTGTAGTGTCGATCTGGTAATACGAGCCGAGAGGTTCTGATTTGAGCAATAATACGTGTTATATACATTTGTTAGGGAATACTTGAGTAGGATTTTGAAGGATCGGAGACTGTTAAGCCATTGTATAATAGCGGGTAGGAAGATCTTGAGTCAAGCGGAATTAGCTTTTGCTTGAATTTAACCAGAATGTCGTCTGCGAGCTTTTTCGACTTATAATTAAGAAAACGCTGTCATAAGTTTCCACACTTGATATTTATTTATACAACAAGAATATAAAGCGACTCTTGCACGAGCTAGTAGTTTTCTAACGAGCCGTAGTCGAGTTATGAAACCTCGTAATCAAACGTCCAATATTTATTGTTTTGGCAGTAAGCAAAATTATGTCAGTCAATCGCAATACATACCTACCAAGAAAAATCAGAACAAGACGCCATAACTGTACAACCGTAATCAGATAATTTTCCTAAATTTATAAAATATCGTTTTTATTTATTATTTTAGTTATACATCTGATATTCCTGCCGATGTGATGGAGTCAGCGGAAGCAGTTAGCTCAGAACTTCTACCAGTAAAGTCCAAACTACTACGAAATAGTTGGTGTTCTCAGAAAAAAATATCTTGCGTATCTGGGAGAAAAATCAGAAACTAAGAAGGCGTCAACCCTGTGATCAAAGTTTTCTATGTTAAAATCAACTTAAGGTGTTAACAAGGACATATAGATGATACTTCCAAAGTGAAGGCATTTCTTAAGAGAAAAAGTGCCGGCTATAAGCCGGAAAAAGCAAACGTTTTCAAGTAGTCGGAATAAATACTTTTGCAAAAATTCCAAGTCTAATTGCATCATTTCTTGGATTACCTAATACTGCAAAATATACTGGCCATAGTTTAAGAAGGTCCTCTGCGTCGCTTTTAGTTGGCTCAGGGGCTGATATTTTGAGACTATGACTATGAGAAGGCTATGTGGAGCAGTCCGTGGAAGAAAAAGTGAAATTTGGAAACGGTATTTTCAGTGGTGGTATCAAGAAAAGTGGAGATGTCGAGATCGAGAACAATAATTCTTGTAACATTATACAAGAAAAGCAATAATTTGATTTACATACAGAATAACAGCAATTGTACTATTGATATAAATCTTGTAGAAAATTAGCACCATGGATAGAATATAATTGTAATATGTTTAATATAAAACTATTGAAATGAGAATGATAGGTATTGTGTATAACCTGTATTCAAACAACGTAGGTGTTTACTTTTTTGCAGGCTGTGCAAAAATAGTATATTATGATACAAGTGCATAAGTGAGCCTTTAAAGCACGAGTTTGACGACACGACGCGGAGCGGAGTGCCCTCAACGTTGTAAGTGCTTTAAAGGAACTTACACACGTTTATCATACGCTATTTTTCATTACACCCGCATCATAACTTCGATAACAATGCTGGAAATTAATTTTATATCATGATAATATTCCTTATATTTCAATACATCTAATCAGGTATGTTATGGACATCTGATGTCACGTCTTGTTGACATGGATATATCAATTGTTATTTACAAGCTTATTTGACAGTTCATATGAATGCTATAAAAGTTGAACTTGTTTTTGTTACCTAGCAATCTTTAAAACACGGCGTGTTTTAATCTTGAGATTTCGCACGCTTTTCAGTTCATTGAACAGGGATTCTGATGCAGGTATGATAAAATAGCCTATTTTGGACATTTGAAAGTAATCAAAAATTAGGCATTTTTGACGTAACTAATGGAAAAAATATTTATTCAAATGAGTAATCCACTGAATTGGCTTTGCTATTCGGTAACATTATCTGAGTCAGGGTCAGTTGTGCGAACGCTGCGCCATCTAACGCGTATAATTCAACCAATATATAATTCTTCTATTTGAATTAATCTATTTCCGTTGTTTAATTCAAATAAATATTATATTTTTGTTGAAACAATATGAGTTGGAGATTGTTTCAATACATGAATATATATTCAAATAGAAGAAATGTTAGCATTGCATTGAGAAATCCATTTTGTCACCGCAATATAATGATTCCATCAATCGAACACACCTTTGTTTTGGGATGAATTTTATTTAGTCGTTCAAGCCGATAAGAGTGATACTCCAGTCATTTAAGCTTAAATTAGGTAAGAATCTCGGAATTCGAGATACCCAGCTGTAAGTCTGTAAATAGTTGTATATTGACACCCTAAAAGTTGTCTCAAAACCTACATATGGTAGGGTGTAAGCAACTATTAAATTTCAAGGTCAAAGGTCACAAAAATCGTTTTTTTGCGCTTTTTTTGGAAATATCTCATTTCCTATGGGTTTTTTGCTATTTGTATTCATTATCAATATTGTAGAATACAAAATTTTCTACAAATTTTGTTTTACAAAAATTTTCATACGGTGAACCGTTTTCGAGATAGAGGGCGGAGAGCGCGCGGTCACCGCATCACTTCAGGTCAACCGGTGCCTCCGGTCGAAAACGCGCCATATATAGTTGATGAACTATCAATAAATCAATGATTATAAATATTTGTCAATTTTTATTAACTATTATATTATATTTTATCATTTTTTTCCTAACTTATCCACTTTTTATTCAGTATTAATTTATTTAACAACACTTACCTGCCCATGTAATTGCAGAATTGTTAATGAAAGTATAAGAATTATATTTGAATTTTAACCTAATTAATATTAATAACTTCTTACATGATGAAAAAAAAAACAAATAAATTATGAATTAATCTTTTTATTAAAAAATATCATTCAGTAAAAAAATGGAATAAAGGGTACAAAAACTACAATTTATAATTTTAATCATCTTCCTCTCCATCGTCGTCTTCTGGCTGCTGGTAAATTTCAAACTGGTCTTCATTATCGTCTTCAACGACATTTGTCTCAAGTTCTTCCATGATTTCGGGATCAAAGGTTCCATCTTCGTTAATGTCGCTCTGATATGGTAGAGCATTGAGACAAGCTTGCCCATTACATTGGCCACAAGCTAAAGAGCATTGCAAGCCCGCTTTCCTGCATCCGCATCGCGAACCACAACCACTTTTGCAGTTGCAGAAAATTGTATTTAGCAAATCTTCTGGAGCAGGTGGTAAAATTGTCATGATAGGCTCCAGAAAATCATTTCGCATTGCCCAACCCCATACCTGGGGTTCCAAATCATGTCCTAACCAAGTTTGAACTTGATAATATACACGGTTGAAATGTTGATGAGCAGCTGCACTTGTTGGTGGAATATTTGAAAGCTGCACAGGTTTATTGAGTTTTGTAGACTTGACGTAATGCGTATAACGAAGATGATCGAGACTTTTCACAGATTTCGGAGCATTATAGACTGCCAATAAGGTTTGAGTTCCACCCTCTAATAATCTCTGGGCCGAACAATTTTCTTCCTCAAATGCTGCAGCTAGTTCATCCAAATTTGTCAGTTTCTCAAAAACTTTTAAAAATGATTTTTTTCCCTTTTTAAAAAGCGCAGAAGTTGTGTCACAGCCACTTAATGCGTGCAGAAATAAAATATGTTTTTTGGAATGAGGATAATTATCAAAACTTTTAGTCGAGTATATCTCCGTTTTTACATTTCCTTTCTCAACTTTTTTAAAGAAAATTTCTTGTTCGTAAGACAGTGTACGCCCAATTAAAATGACAAGTAAATCAATATCTTGTCCTATTATAACTGCAGTTTTTTTAGACTTTGATTCTTCAATTGCAGTTTCAACAATAAGAACATCCGCATCATCTCTGGCTTGTTTAGTAGTAATATTTGCAGCTTGTAATTTTTCAATTAACATATTAATGAACTCATCTTTGTTATTTCGATTTGATAAGAATTTTTCTTGAGTAACTGGTACAACCATTGTTTCATCGAAACAGACTTCGTACGTTTTTGAAAGTTCTTACTGTAGTCTGAATATCCGTCAAATACAACATTTATTTTGGAAGTGTAATGCCTTTGTAAATAATTCATGTATTTATAATTATATTATGATTTAAGTTTTTCTCTTAATTATTTTTTAATTTTAGTAAACGGTTATCAGTATTATTGAATAGATATAGATTTAATGCATGAAGAAAATGATAAAATATAATATTATAGTTAATAAAAATTGACAAATATTTATAATCATTGATTTATTGATAGTTCATCAACTATATATGGCGCGTTTTCGACCGGAGGCACCGGTTGACCTGAAGTGATGCGGTGACCGCGCGCTCTCCGCCCTCTATCTCGAAAACGGTTCACCGTATAAAAAATTTGTAGAGAATTTTGTATTCTACAATATTGAATATGAATACAAATAGCAAAAAACCCATAGGAAATGAGATATTTCCAAAAAAAGCGCAAAAAACCGATTTTTGTGACCTTTGACCTTGAAATTTATTAGTTGCTTACACCCTACCATATGTAGGTTTTGAGACAACTTTTAGGGTGTCAATATACAAGTATTTACAGACTTACAGCTGGGTATCTCGAATTCCGAGGTGAACTTACTATCATGACTGGACTATGACCAAATAAATTTGGTTGAATTAACAAATCCTTCCATCATTCCTTCTACGATATTATTATTGAGCACCTTTTTCTGTGCTACATTTTGGACACACTCAAATACCTATGTATCTTTCGCAACATATATACCACCAAAAGAATTAATTTTTTATTAAACTCTTATTATATTGATTAGGAAAGAACAACCAGTAACTGTATAAATGGAGTTGGGAAGTAGACCAATTTGTCAAAATCTTCCCAGTCGAATTTACTGAACCACCGCCTCTGAAGTAAAAATACCTATTTTTCACCAATTGGCACATTAAAGAATGAAATTTGAGCTTGACCATAGCAATTAAAAAACCAATGGCTTTCGACTGGTGTCCACCTTCCAATAAACCAATCTTTTCACACAAAGGCAAGGTAATTTCAAGCATTCATTGTTGGAAGGAGATAATTTCCGTTGTTAGACACGCTAGGTATTCAATCTTGAGAGGAACGTTGTTTTATACAAAAAGTTCGAAAACGTTTCTTGATGGTTTGTTGGAGTTTTACTCGAAAACACGATAATTAAGTTGGGAAGCGTAAAAAATCATTATGGCCAAGAAGGCTACGTGGATGAAGATTTTATCTATAAGATAACGATCTGAAATTACATCTCCTGGTGAAGTTGAATGGGCATGGGCGTTACGGATGTGTGAGAAATTATAATCGGTGAAAAATAATATGGTTGAAAATTTCATATTTCTATTTTGTAGCCAATCCAAATGAGTTATTTCCAAAATATTTATGTTAAACAAAACGGTTTCCGGAAACTATTCTCTTGTTGAATACTCTGAATAAAATGACATTTTATTAGGTTTTATTACATGGCTCAGTTCAATATGTCAACCTTGACAATTTATTTATTTACTAGCTGGTGCCCGCGACTTCGTCCGCGTAGAATTTGTATCTTTTCCTGATTTCTTTGTGTGATTTCATCTAGCTTTTGCTTGTGGCTTTGCCCGCTTTCCGTTATCTCAGTTTAGTGGCACAATTGATTTGACAGCGAAAGTAATGCTTTATAAAGACTATTACAAATTTACCTCATTGCGGACGGAATTTTCAAATAAGGCTGAATATGATTCATTTATTTGTAACAGAAAGCCAAAACACCAACTTTCATGACCCTACTTGAAAACTCACGGAACTCCTATAAAACTTCCACCCCCATTTAGGGGTTGAATTGCAAAAAACAATGAAATACTTATTTCTTCATTTGAATCGAAGACCTCGAATACCAATTTTTTGTGACCTTAACTTAAATACCGACAGAACCCTCATACGAATTTTCACACTCCATTTCACCCCTTTAGGGGTTGAATTTCTGAAAACACTAAAACGAGTATTTTTTCATCTGTAGCAATAACCTCAATTACCAATTTTGATGACCCTAACTTGAGAACTAACGGAACCCCCATACATACATACTTTCACCCTCCCCATTTCACTCCGTTAGGGGTTGAATTTCTGAAAACGCTGAAACACATATTCCTTCATTTGTAGCAAAGACTCAAAAACCAATGCTTATGACTCCTACCAAAATAACGGAACCTCCATACAAACCTTCATCCCCTCCCTTGAATTTCTAAGAACACTGGAATTCTTATTCCTTTTTTTGTATCGAAGATCTCAAATACCAATTTTTATGACCCCAACTTGAAAACTAACGGAACCACTATTAAAACTTCCAATCCCTCTTTAGGGTTGAATTTTCAAAATTACTGAAAAACGTATTTTTTTATTTGTAACAAATAAATCAAATTTGTATGAACCCAACTCTAAAACTGACGGTACTCTCATACACATTTTAACCCGCATTTTAACTCCTTTAAGGTTGAATTTTCAGAAACCCTGAAATATATTTTCTTTAATTGAAAAGAAAAGTCGAATTACTATGACTCTTAACTTCAAAACTAATGGTACTTTCACCTCCCTTCTCACATTCACCTCTTTAGAAACGGCATATCTTGATTGTTATCTATGTCGTCATAGGAATACGATGTCAAAATTTCAGCTCTTTAGCTCCTGCGGTTTGGTCTGGGCGTTGATCGTATGACAGTCAGTCAACAATGCACTACCGATATCCCTACATAGAGCTGCAATCTACTAGGTTCAAGCCTACGCTGACGACAGAGTTATAACGGTTAGAGGAAAGTTTGGAGGGATGATATCAGACTTACTCCATGCGACTCTTAGAACTATCACTAGGTGGTGTGAAAAAAAGAATCATAGGTCAACCCCAGCAAGACAGTGATACTACCATTCACCAGAAAGCTAGATTCACTACGGTGAAACAATTCCATTCAAGGAAGGAGTCAAATACTTAGTGGTAATTCCAAATAAAAAACTCCTCTTGAAAAATTATCCAACAGAGCACGGCAGCCATATGGTCTTGTAGAAGGATATGTAGGAAAATATGGGGAATGCAACCCAAACAAATGTACTGGCTTCACTTCACACTGGTAATACCTTATGGTGTGGTCACCTACGGAGCGGTCGTCGGGCGGAGCACAGAAGAGTGCACAAGAAAAGCTCAACAAACTCCAGAGTCAAGCGTGTCAGATCCTAACAGGGGTGATGTCCACCACCCCGACAGCAGCAAAATCATGTCGACAGCCAAGCAGCACTGAAAGCTCTGCCATCAAACCAGACAGAATCCGTATTAGTATGGCACTTCGTGAAAGCCCTTCGAAGCATAGGCAGGACAACAGAATAACTGGACATAAAGGCTTTGAAGGAAATGAGAAAGCCGACCTTTTGGCAAAAGAAGGCACTATGAAGGAGTTCATAGGACCCGAGACCTTCTTCGGAATATCAAAGAGTATAACCAAAGAAGTGTTTTCAGACTGGACCGATCGGAAGAAAAGCCTTTATTCCAAACCCTTCGAAAATAAGAAGCAGCCCTGTTACAACTTAATAGGAAAAACTTGAGGATCACTGACAGGTCACTGTAGACTGCGAAAGCAACTGGAAAAATTCTTGTATAGGTACAAGGGTCTGGAATGAACAAGATTCTACCATATGGATTACGGGAAGCTAGAGCCCACATACCTGGAAAAGGTATCACCAAGCGTCCTCATCGACTTCGTCAGTAGCGAAGGTCTTGAAGGTGGGATCTATTTTAATTAGGATCGAGCCACGATAAGATAAGATCTGAAAAGGTCTCAGTGGAAGGGGCGGTTATCGCATCACTCGAAAAAAACCTAACCTTACCAGTCAGTCAGTCAGGACATGTATATACGTTTAGATTTATTTTTACTTTCAATCGACAAACACTAAGTCCAATTACAGATCACAATACAATAACTCATTACTTGTAAATATGAATATAAATTATCATTCAACAAGCGCGTTTAAATTCTTAATTCGTTTATAGTAGGTTTTTTTAATACAGGAATTCTATCGAAGAGTACAACTGTGCTGTCTAGATACTTATTAGCCAGATTACAAAGTCGGTCCTGAATTCGAATGAGGTGTTGAAAGAACGAGGGGTGTACAGGGTATCCCAGGACTTCCTCTTTTTTCCTCGTAAATGTATAGATGGAGTTAAAATATAACCAGTATTTCGTATAATTTTTTTTCCTGAAATCCTTCGTTACTAGGTTACGGGCCCTCGAAGTTTCAAGATGGAAAATGTTTTTCTTTGATACATTTTCAAGTGAATATTGAAAATCAACCAAAGGACCCTGCACTTTTCATATTTAAAATGGCGACCGGTCAAATTTTCTGAAACTTTGGTATGTTGTTGTACTCGACCTAGTAACCAAAGGTGTCAATAGGCGCAACTCAATCCTATAACTAGCTTCCTAGAAAGGGGGTGTTAAAATTGAAAATTGACCAGTTTTCCGGATTTTTTTTTCTTTAACTTACGAGATAGATTGAATTTCTGTTGCATACACACGTTTACTACATGTTTTAGCGATAAATTAGTAAATACGTACAATTGAAAATATTTATATTTGCAGAGTGATTCACAAATGTATGACGGAAGTTTTTGCAAAATCTCACTTTTTCCATTGTGACGTCAGGGAAGCATATTTTTTAAAGGTTCTCCTCGATATAGTATTTTGACGAGAAAATATTGCACAGTACACATTTCTTATACAGGGTGTTTCACAGAGAGAACCACTAGACAAATTTTTTTAGGATTAATTCAAAACCCTGTATTTATGGATTGATTTTTGGGAAAGATAATACCAAAAGGTATATTGAAAAGTATAGATCTAATAATAGTCATAACCTCGGTTATTACTAGATGAATATACTTCTTTAGCAGAAAAAATATTTATTTGATCTACACATGCAAGAATTGAACCAAAGGTACAAACGTATATCGCAACAACTATCAGAAAAATTAAGTCCACCGTTTAACTCATTTCCACACCACCACAAAGGTAGACATAGAATGTCTCATAGATGTTTTGGTGCGTATTTTTTATGATGGTTTACCAAGTACATCCCATTTGATAGCATACAAACTTAGGGTGAGTCATAAATATCAACCGATTACGTTTTTGATTAAACTAGTCCATTTAAATGAAATGGCGCCTCTGTCTTTGAACAACTTCTTGTATGTAAGATGCTGCTAAATAAATAAAGTAGCGTCCATTTTCTTAAATGATTCCGCTTACAATTCAACCCAAAAAAGATTTCAATTCCAACAAGCAAGATTTTGGATCTCATTACTTTCTTGCAGTTTATCCAGCGTTTGTTGTGATCCTCATGGATTTTGAATATTTTTATTCAAAAGGATAATAAATAAATCACCTTGTATACCCCACAACTCATGGTTATGCATATAATAAACGATATCTAACTCATTATTTCAACAGCATTAAGTTGGATCTAATTTTTGGTTCATATCGAAGTAGGCTTATGTCATAAGACATCTTACAAAGTGTCACATTGTGCGACATTTATCTTGTGTATTTTCGACAATACATTAGTCTTGTGGTTTTCAAAGTTATTTTCATTGAGTTCATTAATATTTTGGTGAGATTTTTATATTTGTTGTTTTTGTTACAAAATGGCGTTCGCAAATAGGATAAGTTGTTACGTATGTGAAAGACCGTCCACCAAGACAGTTGATTCGCTTAAACCAAGAAGAAAATATTGATGTTTTGCACGTTGCTTCTTCCAGAAGGCACGCTGCTGGATTTCCTCCAATAGATGTAGGTGAAAATACAAGAATTTGTCTAAATTGTTCTAATGCTGTGAGAGAACTTAATCAAATACTAATTAATCCGAACTGTCTACATTTTAATGTGCTTTCTCCAGCTCGAAGGAATTCTTGCATAATATGTAATGCCCAAGAAAACCTACATAGAATGTCTCTAGAATGTAGAGTTAATGTGTTTGTTGTTTCTGACATTCATGTACCTGACTTTTTAAGAATATGTGATCATTATTTTGACAATAATGGTTTTGAGTTACCAGATTTAATACGAGGTTTACGTTTTGTTAACAAACCATATTTCGTACCAAACCTTCAACGATTTATATCTTGCTTGAGGATTCAAGTGACTGCTAATTACAAAAATAATAATTGGGAAAGCACAGAAAGTTTTACCGAAGACGATTTCAAATCTTTAACGTCTATAACCAAAAATAACTTTGAGGGGTTATACACATTTTGTGATGATGTGGAGCAATATGGCAATGCACGAAAAATAAAAAAAAAGCATATGCTTACATTTTTAATAAAATTGAGACATGGGATAATTGATAAATTTTTTATGATTCTTCTTAACTATCCTTCCAGACAAGTTGTGAGCCTAACAATTTCAAATGTTCGGTTATCACTTCTCAGGCGGTTTGTACCGAATAATATTGGTTTTGATGCCAGAAGAAGAGAAAATTTTATAGCTAGACATGTATCTCCATATATCAATCAGTTGTACAATCCCACTCCCAATCTGCCAAAAGCAATAGTGTACATAGATTGTAATTACAATAAAATAGATAAAAGTGGTAACTTCAGAATATTACGTCAATCTTACTGTTTCTACAAAAAAGAGCAGCTCGTGAAACCAAAAATAATAGTACCTCCCGATGGTTACATATTAGAAGTACGTGGAGCATATTTTTCGGATGCATCAAATAACGATGCAGCAATTTTGAACCATGCTCATGTTCTAGATTTAAATGGAATAAGGAACTGGTTTCAACACGGCGATATCGTGATAGTCGATAGAGGCTATATAGATTCTATAGACACATTTGAAAATCTTGGTATTCAATATTATATGCCAAGTTTCCTTCCACCGCACCAAAAACAAATTTACTGCTCTTGAGGCTAACCAAAACAGAATAATTACGACTTCTAGATGGGTAGTAGAATCTAGAAATGGTCACCTTTCCGGAAAAATATCCTCATCAATATGCAGTTCATTTAAAAGAAGTTTATCTTATTGCTGGTGCTCTAATGAACAAGTATCATCCCTTGATAGAAATAAGTAGAATACCTGAAATAGCTAATGAAATGCTGGACAAATTGAAAGAAAATAATTGGGTCCAAATTCGTGTTCAAAATGAAAATCTTTTACGGCGAAATGGTCAGTAGAATCGTTTGAACAACGAACATGTACTTCAATTTCCTCGATTGAACTAAGAGTATTTAACAAAATCAACAGGTCCCTACCATATTTAATTAGCGGCATCTTACATACAAGATACTGTTCAAAGACAAAACCGCAATTCGATTCAAATCGACGAATTAAATCAGGATCCTTATTGGTCGAGATTTAGAGTTTGTGGATGCTGCCAAACATACGCTTTGGGTTGTATATAACAACAACGCAAATGAGAATCGCGAGGATGGTACATGCGCTCATGTTGCTAGTGTTGTATGGTTTTTAGGATATGCTAGACATTAGATAAAAAATAAAATATCCTTCAACCAAGCTTTTAAATTGTATTGATGATTCAGGGGGAAGGGATCGTCCAGAAGAGGTGCACATTGGTCCTGAGGTGATTTAAAATATCAGTTACTAATCCTTACTGACTACTTCTGTTTCAAAACATCTCTCTATGTAGAATCACTCGTCCCCCATTTTATTCGCACATCTTTTAAGTATCAACTCTACCTAAGCTGTATCAGTTCTGTTCTGCCTTTTCACGTCACTTGTTCATTATTGTTTCTAACTCCCTCATCTATCTGGTGACTGCACTCATCAGCCTCCACATTTTCTTATCTGCAATAAGCATTGTATGTACGTACGTGAATGGTCAGTTCAATTTCTATGCTCGCTTATATGTTCCCTATCCTATAGAACCTTCTATTCAATTCAACACGAACTTCTAACCAAAAAAGTATTGTCTCAATTACGTGGAATTGGCCTATTGGGGAAACCACTATAAAAAAACTCGCCGAAACCTCTACCTCTGTGATGGTGTGGAAATGAGTTTAACGGTTCAGTCAATTTTTCTGATAGTTTTTGCAATATACCTTTGTACCTTTGGTAGAATTCTCGCCTGCGTGAATGATCCCAAATCAACATAGTTTTCTGCTAAAAATAGTGCATTTATTTAGTTATTAGCGAGGTAATAGCTATTATAAGTTTTATAATTATATAACTCGCTCTAGACATATATTATGAAGTACCTGCCTATACGGAATAGTTACCCAGTATTTGAATAATACCTACATACGGAAATGGATTATTATCTTCTTATTATCATCTTTGTTGCAAGGTGTATAAAAACTTGTCGATTACTTATATCGGACAAAGATGTATTTGGTAGGTAGGTAATTATAATTAAATCACCTTGTATATTTAAAATTCTTACGGTTATGCATACCTGATGTGATGTTATAAAGTTACTCAAAAGTCACTGAAAAAGTTCTCGTTTTAGTAATTTCAAAGAATAATTCTTTTTGGTATGGTTGGCTGTATGGCTCAATCTGTATGAAAAGTAATCATAGCGAAATCTTTTAGACTCAAAATTGTAAACTACTAGGTATTAACTCCATGGAATAATTTCTCTGTGACGGAACTGTAGAATTATTGAGTGTTTCCAAAAACCTATTGTGATTTATTCGTGAATAAATATTTGTAACAGTAAATATTTTTAGCTGAACCTTTCCATGTATATCTAACCAAAACTTATATTAAACTCATAAGCGCAACATAAAATCAGTCCAACTTTCTTTGAAGTAAAAACTGATAAAATCAGTAATTCTCCACTTTAACGCCCTGTATCTCGAAAACTGGTCATAGTATCGGATGCAGAATTCATACCTCTCAAGATGTTATAAAAATCATTATATAGTGAGAAAATAGTTACATTTGACCGGGGAAATTTTAGAATAGAGGTTTTTCATGGTTTTTGTACTTTTCTCAAAATAGAATACCTTCCTATAAATAAACCACCTTGAATATTTTGGAGATTAGAGACACACATATGTTTGTGGTATTACCTTTTCCAAAAATCAATCCAAAAATACAAGGTTTTGATTAATTTAAAAAAATATTTGTTAGTGGATCTTTTTATGAAACACCCTGTATAAGAAATGTGTACTGTGCAATATTTTCTCGTCAAAATACTATATCGAGGAGAACCTTTCAAAAATATGCTTCCCTGACAGTAGAGAAAGTGAGATTTTGCAAAAAACTACCGTCATACATTTGTGAATCACCCTGCAAATATGAATATTTTTAATAGTACGTATTTACTAATGTATTACTAAAACATGTAGTAAACGTGTGTATGTAACAGAAATTAAATGGATCTCGTAAGTTAAAGAAAAAAAAATCCGGAAAACTGGGCAATTTTCAACTTTAACACAGTTGCGTCTATTACTAGGTCGAGTACAACAACATACCAAAGTTTCAGGTAATTTTACCGGTCGCCACTTTTCATATAAAAAGTGCAGGGTCCTTTTGGTGATTGACGAAACAAATAAATTCCTTCGATGAGGCTTCATGCATGAGTCAGTTGGATTGATACCAAGTCAGGAACGGACCACCCCCGATGGTATACGCCCCAAAACTTTAAATGACTAAGATTTTTCAATATTTTTCAACCAAACAAGGTGTCCTGGACAATTTTCTGAATAAAAGTACTCATGTGTAAAATCGGCCAAATAACGATTTTTGATGAAAATGCACTTTTATTCGACGATATCCAACCTGAGACGTCCACTATGCTTTCGTTCAACACCAACAAAAATCTCTCATCATTCCAGTGCGATATATCGGACATTCCCATGGGGAATTATATTATTTCATCTAATAATATCCTCTTTTCTAGGGATTCACTTAGACTGTAAACTCAATTTTGAAAATCATGTTCGTGTTGTCTCAAACGAATTGGGTGAGACAACTGCGAAAGTAGTTTACCATGCCCTTTCTGAGTCACATTTCTTTTTTGGGAGAACCTGCAACAAACGATGCTTCAGTGTGGTACGCTATATCTACGGGGTTGGACCTAGAGTACCTTGTAAATTTTTTTTTATAAAAAGCAGAAACTCCTCAACATCCTATCTCTCTTTATTTTCGAAACGGTATGTCTAGTACATAAAATAAATCAACGTATCAACCATTTTCGGATCCACCCGTCAAAATAACAACCTAAGGCTACCCACTCCAGCTTCCAAGTTGATAAAAAATTCAATGATTTATAATACTGATCAACTATTTAACCATCTTCCAGTCACTGTCAAAATCATTGTCTCCATCGATTTATCCAGGAAATCGGTGAAGTATTATGGATGAAGTATTTTACGAAGTTCTAGACTTCCTCAATAGAAACATAGGTGGTCCTATTAGTTAAAATTTCAATATATCCTGAATATATTTTACTTCAACCATACATTAATTGTTATGTGAACTGAGTTGTTTATATATATATATATATATATATATATATATATATATATATGTTATGATGGAATGATTTTGAGTTTATATTTTTTTGTAGATTTGTTTCAAAGATTTTATGAATGAATCCCTATCATAACAAAATGAAAACTTAGCCTTTTTCAAACCTCTTTTAACCTTATTCCAGCTCAATCGGTACGCCTATGAACAATGAGTAACCTCTCTTTTGACTAGCAGGTTCAGTAGTACCAACTTGTTGAACGGCTTGATATCAAATATGTTGTTTAGTGGGGAAAAAGTGTGTTTAGATGTTCAAAGATAAAACACAGATTGCAGAAAATAATCAAATGGTTGTTTTTATTCCGATAAAACCTTAAAAACTGTCCTACTCGAAAATTACCTTATGGACTGAAAGAAAAACAATAATGTGATATGGTGCAATTTGCTATGAGTGATTAATATTAGTTGAAAGAAAATTTGAAAGTTATTAGCAGTCCTTTAGCAAATTGTTGAATTGTTCAATCAAGAGTAACACAATGAATCAGATACTCAGTGTTAGTTAATAAAACTGAAGCGTTGCACTTTAGAGAGTTCTACCAATAGAATACCTGTTATTCTCCTTTTGTGATGTTTCCCAGCCTCATGGAAATTCTTCTGTCATTGGAAATTACAGCTTCTTTGCATCCAAAACAAATTTTTGTTCCTGTGACTGGTGTTTTGCAGGATTTCTCGTTCTGTCAATAGGTGAGTGGAATTATGTAATACATTACTTCTCCCAGTTGTGCCTTAATTAAATTTATCTCGTTCTGGAATGGTTTTGGTAGCTTTTTCTTGAAATTCACTATTATTTTTCTTTCCAAAATTTTGTACGTGATTCTTTCTTTTTCAATTTTTGATCTCGTTCAATAACTTGTTATTTCTTCCCATGGCAACACACACATTTTTTATCTTTTCACAGATTTTAGAATTTATTGCTACTTTCTACATCATTATTTGTCATTCTAATCAATTTTAATGATTTTATTAATGAAATCAAATCCTAAACCTTATATACTATGTAAAAATTCGTAAAAAAATTATTTTTGACAATTTTCTGCTTTCATATTCTTATATTTCATCACTTTCTCCACACAATTCTCTCGAGATCTCATTGGTGGGTTTCCTGTTGATAAGATTTATCTTATATATCATACAGGATGTTCCAAATTCATATATCAATTGATCTACTTGTAATACAATTTTTTTCATAAATTTCACTTTTTAAATAATTTAATTGTGTTTTACTGTTTGTCACATACTTTTGACAACAGAAATACTTCAGGACTGACCTTTTTGATACATATGCATCGACTAGAGCATAGTATAAGATTTCGTGCATATTAATAGGTCACCGACAGATGCCAGCATAGGCCAACCCACGACACCAATAGTCGTACTCCTAGTGCGTTCAGAGTAACGCAAAACAAATAACTAGATGAAGAGAAATTCGTTACGAATCCAAGAGAGTCCACCATCCGCCAACAGCTGTTTCATGGTTTCTCAATCATCAGGACGGCTTGTGGTCTCTTTCAAATTCGTATCAAATATCTCGCAGTGTTAATACCTACCGGCAAGTACGAAAATGTGAAAAGCATCAAATCATAGATAGTGACATTATCTGTGCGGCGAAGCTTAGAACTAATATCGTGGAATTTTAATGACACCAAATTTCGTGCACATTAATAGGTCACCGACAGATGCCAGCATAGGCCAACCCACAACACCAACAGTCTTACTCCTAGTGCGTTCAGAGTAACGCAAAACAAATAACTAGATTAAGTCTCTCTTGGATTCGTAACAAATGTGAGAATGCTCACAAGCTTCTACTCAATCAAGATGATTTTTTATTCTCATGACAGGTACTGAATAATTATTAATATTTGTGCATCATAATTATATCATAAATATTTTAGATAAGCACTGAAGATGGCCGTAGACCGAAAGCGCTTTGATTAAATATACACAAATTTTACACGAAATAGAGAATTTTAATTTTCGATTTGGAATAGGCGTGTACGCAGCAGTAGTGAATTTTCATAAAATAATATTTCTTTTTAACATTACCACCACCTGGTAACATCAGTTGCTACTAATCTAACAGTTGGCACCAATGTAACTATTTCCAAGTGACACCCGTCAGGTGTCGTTGGCTTAAATATAATTGCGAGATTCAGTCCTAACCGGTCAGTTTCACTTGTCACACCACATAGACCACATTTGTAATTATATAATTCTAAACAACGCTAATGTGGTTGTAGTAATTTTGAACTTCGTTTTATTCCTTGATCTACGTTTTTTTTCTCTTGTATCACTGTTAGATGAATATGTGCAACATCATTGAAACCGACCTCAACAAAGTTGTGAGTAACATAATGTTTCGCACTTGAATATGTATTACTATTGGTTTTTTCATCTATTGTAGTCTCCCTGATGATGGAAATAAACATTTCCGAAAGCTTGGACAAACCTTAAAGAGTTTACTTTTTCATTGCTGCTTACCCCAATATCCATAGTTTTGTATATATACAAATTTAGCTATCTTCCAAAAACGAACCTATATTATAATAACATTTCTCAATTAGATGGGATTTTAGTTCATTTTTGAAACGTATTAAATTTTTTTCACTCTTTATAATTCCGGGAAGGTTATTGAAAAACTTGATACCACTGTATTGGTGACTTCTTTCAAATAATGATGTTCTGTGTTCAGGAATCTGTACCAAACCACCATGTCTGGTTCTATAGCTATGTTTATCAGGTATATGAAAATATATTTTTTTGACAAGCAAAATACATATATTAATGTATATAAAAGGAACCGTTAATAGCCTATTTTCTTTATAATATGGTTTACACGAGTCTGTTCGTTTTATGCCAAATATAAGTCTAATTACCCGTTTTTGTGTCTTCGAGCTAGTGATATATATCCCCAAACAATGATATCATAACTGATCGAGAGTACACAAGTGCACAGTAAACATTCAGCAGTTGTTCTTCATTGAACATATTTTTCAATTGGAGGATAGCATAGTAGCTTGCATTGATTTTTTTGCTGACATTTTCAATAGCAGTTCTGAAAGACTTATCTGAATCTAAATAGGTTCCGAGAAAGCCAACAGAAGAAAGTGGGAGCAAAGTACTTGTTCTTGGGGAACATGTTCCACTTCCAGCTTTGATCTTGTAGAGGAGGGACACTTCACCAACTAAACACTTGTGTCCCACACCAGGACCTGATAACTACTAACTGATCTTTGTTTTTTCCCTTACCTCGAAACCTAATTGTTTTTATGCATCAACTGGATCGAGGTTAGCAATTCAGCAATTCTGCTTTGTTGTTTCTTTAATTTGGAATTTCTAGGTCGCTTAAAATGGGACACAAATGTTTTGGATTGTCGGCCTGGTTTTTTGTTGTTGATTATTGAATGGCCTGATTCATTAATTTTGAATTAAACTGTTTTGGTAATCTTGTAAAAATAAAAATGAATTTTTTTTCTAACTCATGATTGTTTTGTGACACTATATTAATATTAATCAGACCCTCTGTTTGTTTTTTTGCCATTCAAGTGAAGTAAAACAGTTTTTGAAGCATTCAATATCATACCATTTTTGAATGACCGCATTCGGCAAATTTATCAGCTAAATAGTTCAACCTTTCTCGTAGCCCATGCGCATTATCACCATATGCTGAAACTGATCTATCATCTGCGTATAATACTAGGCAATCAGTATTCATGTAGTTTGGAAGATCGTTGATGAAAATTAGGAATAACAATGGCCCCAGTATTGATCCCTGTGGAACTTCAAGATTCACATCATACGTTTTTCATTCGATGCCATTCATTCTAATGAAAATTTTCTTATTTTCGAGGTAGGACATTAACCATGATATTATATTTCCTCTAATACTTATAGAATATACCTTTATTTCGATAAATTTGAGTTCCAAACAGTCAAAAGCTTTGGTGAAATCGAAAAATAGCACCTTTTCTTTTGATCCACAAATTTGTGAATATACTGTAAAAGACTGTAGACCTCCCTGAATAAAAACCATTTTGACATTTACTGATGATTTAATATTTCTCAAAATATGTTATAATTCGATAATGCTTTTTCTATTATTTTACATATGACCGTAGGAATCGTTATAGGACTATAATTTTCCAGTAATTGGGAGATATTTTTTTTGTGGATTAGTAAAACCGTTTCAATTTTCAAATTCTGAGGGAATCTTCCTAGTTCAATAGAGGAGTTGATAATATATGAGAGAGGTTCTGCAATGTAACATCCTAGACTCTTTATTATTTTTGTAGAAATACAGTCTAGGCCAACACTATCAGTATTTTTCAAATTATTTATTATATCTTATATTTCTATGGGGTTGGTGGACGTGAAGAAAATTGAATTATTTCGCGGATTATTTACAGTGCTCTCCTCAGATATACAGGATGATTCAAAAGTACTTTGACAAACTTCAGGAGGTGACTCCTCACAATATTCTAATATAAATTGTTCGAATAAATACATGTCCGTTTCCTCGTTTCCAAGATACAGGGTGTTAAAGTTTTATTTTCATTATAGTTTTTTTCAAATAACTTTCGAAATACTGACCTTAATCAAACGAAAATTGGTAATGAGAGTTTTTTGAGATGTCGAATTCGAATCTGATGTTATTATTGTTCTTACTCGTAGTGGGCGCCACCTACACGTCTTTTCTTTTTTGAAGTTTCATAAACTTTTCGAGCGTATTCTAGCACATTTTTCAGTAAAAAAAAAACAATTTTTCTATCATATCATATCCCCTGTTACAAGTCGCTGAAAACAACCGTTTTCTAGATATTTGGACTTATTATTATTTGATAATCGTGTTGAAGTTATTACCATTATTTTGCATTCTTCACAAGAATGCTTAGGAAATGAATTTGACTTTTAAGTAAGTAGTTTTGGTTTTCTGTAGGGGGTGCCACCTATTCTATTCATTTTTACTCGTTTGAAATAGTTATTTTTGTATCAACGGTGCAAAATCTGTATTTGTTTTAATAAAATTTGCAAGAAATATCAACATTTTATTTCAAGAAATTTTGAATATGTAGAATCAAATAAAATAAAGGAAACTAAATTGTATTCAAATAAATTGTTCAAAGTGTCCACCTTCAGCGAAGATACAGGCATTCAGTCTTCTAGTCATTGAATCTCGTACCCGCTCAAAAATTATTGGTGTGTTTCTTATTGTTTGACAGGCGTCTACTATTCGGTTTCTTATATCTTCCCCGTTCGCTACTGGAGTTTTATAAACTAGTGACTTCAAAAATGTCCCCAAAAATAAAAATCTAGTGGGTTAAGATCTGGGGACTTTGGTGCCCACGCCTGGTTAGGTTCTTCTACACCCCTACCGATCCATCGATTTGGATAGACAGTGTCAAGGAATTCCCTAGCTACAACGCTAAAATAGGCCGGAGCCCCATCATGCATAAACCACATGCGGATACGAATTTCTAATGGTACATTCTGAAAAAGTCTCTGTAAGTTGCGCCATTCAGTCGGAACGGAAGAAAGGAAGGACCTATCAAGTAATTATCAATTATTTCCGCCCATACATTTACAGAAAATTATTACTGATAATGTCTTTCACTAACTGCGTGCGGATTTTCCAGAGCCCAAACATGGTTGTTATGAAGGTTTGTTATAGCATTTCGGAAGAAGTTTGCCTCGTCCGTAAAGAGTACATATCTTAAAAATTGAGGATTTCCAGCCAATTTTCTCAAAAACCACTGACACATAGTAATGCGTTGGGGAAAGTCCCGTGGCAAAAGAGCTTGTACCCTTTGCATATGGTATGGATCAAATTGTTGATAATTCTCGAAACTGTGGACTGAGTAGAATTGAGAGCTTCAGCAATTATTCTTGTACTTGTTTCTGGATTCTCCTCGAGAGCGTTCAAAACTGCTACTTCCAATTCTGGGGTTTGGAGTGCTCGAGGTCTTCCAATAATATCAGCTGCCCTCTTAAAATTACCTGTTTCAGCCAAACGACGGTGGAGACTGGTAAATGTTGGAGCTGAAGGCACTACTCGATTAGAAAATCGCTTCTGGTAAATACGTCTTGCTTCGCGCGCATTGCCATCCGCAAGGCCATAAACGAAATGCATATCGGCTAAATGAGCACTATTGTTTGAATAGTCCATTTTTTCAAAATAAGTGTTTTAAAACTTACAGAAACTTCAACAAAACGTTTAACTGTCACATAATATGTAATTACCAAAACTACTCACTTAAACGTCAAGTTTATTTCCTAAGCATTCTCGTGAAAAATTCAAAATAATGGTAATAACTTCAACATGCATCGATTATCAAATAATCGACTTGAAATTTTCAAGTCCAAATATCTAGAAAACGGTTGCTTATACGGGAAGCTTTTCTACGTAGATATGATAGAGGAATTGACTTTTTTACTGAAACATGTGCTAGAAGTACGCTCAAAAAAGTTATAAATCTTTAAAAAAGAAAAAGACGTAAAGGTGGCGCCCCCTACGAGTAAGAGCAATAATAACATCAGGTTCGAATTCGACACCTCAAAAAACCTCTCAATACCAATTTTCGTTTGATCAGGTCAGTATTTCGTAAGTTATTTAAAAAAACTAAAATAAAAATAAAATTTATTTATTTGGCCAATTCATATGAGAATATTGTGAGGAATCACCTCCTGAAGTTTGTCATAGTACTTTTGAAACACCCTGTATAATTTTGAAACACAGGGGAAATATCTACAAAGTTCATCCACTATTAAAGATTAATCTTTAATCAAATGATCATTTATAATAATTTCAACGGGCCGATTGTCCTTCGTTTTTCCCGTTTTATCACGACCTTATTTCCAAATTTACTTTTGCTTGTCGGTGATATTTTGTTTGTCATTTATACGCAACTGATAATAATTATATTTTGTGAAATCGATTTTTGTTCGTATTATTTTTCCATATTTTGTTTTTTCAAGTTCGGTGTGTCCAGGTGTGTTCATTTTTAACCAATACAAGTTTTTCAAATTCCTCTCCATTTCAATGATTTATTTATTAACCCACTCGTTCTCGATACAGTTTTTCAGATATATTTAGTTATCAATGGACAAAATAATGCTAGGGCATAGTTGATAATTTCCAGGACATTATTAAATATTGTGTCAACATTTTCGATACAATTGTACACTGAAATGGAAGAATCGCCCTCAAAGAAGAAGAAGTTCCTAACATTATTGTTGTTCGAGTCTTTAAATGAAATACGTTTCAAATATATGTCATTTTTATAATAATTCTTTATTTCATGATCGCCAAGATTGAAATTGCATACATTCTCATGGTACATTTCGGAGGCAATATTAGTTACAATATAACCTATTTATGACTTACTACTATAAGATCCACATTTCGAAATTCTCAATATTTTTAAGACAGAGGTTGAAACTTTCGATTATATCTAACCACATATTTTCTGATTTGATTGTTTATGAAATTTACATTGATATCACCAAACAGAATAACATATTATTTAATTGAACAAAAATCAAGGATTTGTTCAAAAGTATCCAAAAATATTGTCATATCTCCACTGGGTGGTCTATAAGTAATGATCAAACAGAATTTTTTATCATTGAAGTCATATGTCATTGAACAATATTCGGCATACATTTCTTGCGATACTTCACATATGTAGTCAATGTTTTTGCAGGTAATATTTTTTTCAATAAAATAAGTACACCACCATGCTTATGGTTTTGTCAAACGGAATAGCTTGCTAATATATAATTTTCAAATTGAATTGTCTCAATATTTGATTCATTACACCAAGTTTCAGAGAAAGAAAGAACATGAGGGTTTTCCTCATGAATCAAAATATCCACTTTCTTATTTTATTGATACTACATTGACAGTTTGCATACATGATTTTGAAAATGTTGTGGAGCTTTTAGATAAGAGATTTTTCAGTTTTAGAATGCTCCACCTGAGGGAGCTATTATATAGCGAAACACGTGTAGTGGTTTTGTAATCCCAATTTGGTGAAAATAATGTATTTTTTGTTTATCTTTGAAAATAAAAATGGTAATGGTACCTACGAAGCCTTATAATACAGCAGTCACATTCACATATTGCTTTCGAGAATATAAAATTGAAGACATTCTTACATATGGTTGGAGGCTTTTATATCTAACCTCGGTCTCAAATTATAGTGCAAAATAAAAAAAACTTGCTGCATACAAAAACATTCACTACAAATACTCAAATGGATTCATTACAGAAACCTACGCCTACCTACACGAGATAAAAGCAGCCCACAAGCAAACAGAATACGATTTGTGCAAATGAAAAAAACAACAAAAGTTAAGCACAACTCTGGAGACGTTGATGCTGTAACATTATAAATTCTTTAAGAGAGACAGGTAGATAGTAGCACCTGCCTGTCTTTCCCACGGTTCACCGGAAGTCCAATTATCCATAGCCACCTCTACAAGTAATAAGGATTGGCATAGGCGTCACTCATCTGTTAAGGATGCACTAAATAACATTAAGAGGCCAATTCAAAAAATCTTGCAAATATGAGAGTTGAAAGTAGAACGATAATCACCGGGGTACAGTGATTCTGTGGCACATGTTTCCAGAGCCGATTTGGGGTAATTTCAGTCGGCTAAACACAGTAATTATAACATTCAAAAAATACACAGACTTCCAACATGGTAAAAAGCAAGTGATAATTATTCTGGAGTAGCAACGCCTGCTTACGATTTGTCATATATCAATGGGCCAATAGAATATCAGTAGGCAAATAGGGTAAAAAGTTCGAAACGTTAGGATGTTGATTTTAAGTCAAAATTGGAAGCTAAAAATTTGCCAGGACAGACTATAGAGTGCGAGATTGTGTTTAGATAATGTATAGTAGAGTAAAATTTGGAAGCAAAGTCGCTTAGTTTTCGTGAAAAAAACCGGCGTAGAACCAAAACAAACTTAGTGGGGTTCTATAATAAGGTAATCGTGAACACGAAATCATTTTATACGACATTTTTTGGTGGTCGAGAACTTTTTTATTTCGGAAAAACTCAAAAAATCGATTTTATAATGAAATATGTTTTTTAACGTCTCCACCGCTATATCTCTGAAAATAGTTGTGCGATCAAGCAATTTTTTTCTTTAGATTAAAATAGACACAATAGCTTTGAACAACTCTCCACACACATAAAAAGGATTTCTTCCTCTAATGAAATGTACTTTGAATCAAGAGCGTTGCTTGTTTATATATATATACTGGAATAAACGATTGCTCGATCTAAGAATTTTTAATTTCCAATTTTCCCCTCAAGCGTATAGATTCTAAAAAATATATCTTCTTTGTATGAGTAAACCAACTTTACTCCAAATAAAAAAACACATGTTAGTAAGGTAATCCAGACAAACCTAATCTTCATTTGAAAAATACTTTTCTTGTATTAAATTGCACAAATTCTTATTATTAGCTATAGCTTATTCAGTAAGATTGAACACGTAAAAACATATTATTCAATTGAGATATACCCCTCTTCGTTTGAGAACCTCACCGTGATGGGGTAATGAAATATTTGTTTCAATTGAAACTAGCATATTGCTGAATAATAAGACTATCATTTGCTTGATTTGAGGTATCAAAATTACTTGCATTAAAAAACTTGCTCTCCATTTGGAAACTCCACTGTGATAAGATAAGAAAATATTTGTTTCAATTGAAACTACCACGTTGATGAATAAAAAGAGTATTTGCTTGATTTGAGATACCAGAATTACTTGTAATAAAAAAATACCTCTTCATTCGAGAACTTCACAGTGATATGCACCCTAAGTAGAGAAGGCTGAATAAAATCCATTTAATGAAAAAAACATTTATTGAATAATTTTTTTTTAAACAGTTCTCACACAAAACTTTTTTTTTAAAAACGTACACCATATACAGGTTGTCTCATTGCGTGTGGGTTGTTTTTACGTTTACTTACCAATTTTTTGTCCAGGCTTTTCGTGCATATCTAGTTGTTTATCAGCAGTATGTCAACTCTGCAATCGTCATGAACTGAAGCTGAAACACTAGGAACAGAATTATGACAAAAACTAACCATGTTTTGGAAAATTTCAACAATCTGAATCTCGAAAGCAAATCATTTTTCGATAAACATTTCATAGGAAAAAAGTAGTTTATTTTGACGAGACCTACCACATACTTGGTTTTTGTAATGTTCTCAGCAACTTCACTTAGCGCCCTAGGAGCTAAGTAACATGCATCGATATAGAAAATTGTAAATATCTCGAAAACGATCACCTCCAGCGTTGTTGAGGAAGTGTGGGAATAAAGTTTTTTCATGAAAAGTACCAAAAGTTTACTGTCAAAAATGTTAGGGCAATTTGAAATAAATAATGACAGCGTACGCAGCGCCCTCTAGATGTTACATGAAAATTAATACGAAATTATGATTTCCCTCGTAAAAAAAATTACGGGTAACAAATTTCGTGCAAATAACTTATTTTTTGCAAAAGTTATTTTTAAAAAGCGAACAAAAAAATTCAATTTCAACACCCTGTATCTCCGAAACGAAGCATTTCTGGACACAAGTTTACATAGATTTTTTATCTAAAAATTGTCTCAGGAATACGTCACTTGAATATTTCAACGTACTTATGTTACACCCTGTATATGGTCTTGGATCAAGAAATATTGATTTGTCTTTCAAGAATTGTAGTTTTTTTTTCACGAATACTGTTAATTACTTGAATAAATAATATTTGGTGAAACTAAGTAAATATTTCAAATATATAATTTTCTACATTATAGATATTCAATAATTTTGTATCAAATACATTATTTCAGAATAAGGAAGCGTTATCTCAGTTCAAGAATTCAGAATTGAACAAATGTATCATCTCCACTGAAGAAATTGTTTTTATGTGGGCACGTGAACCCGAATTTGTTTTTTTCTATATATATATATATATATATATATATATATATATATATATATATATATATATATATATATATATATATATATATACAGGGTGTAATCTAACCTCTTGCACACCCGTGAATGACGAGTGCATAATGCCATTTTATAACAAATTACAGTGGTTGAAAATCTGACAACAAAAATTGAGATCATGTTTTGTTCTTTGTAAAATTCGACAAAATTTTGGGTAGTGCTTCCCGCCTAATTTCAGGTGACCTGCTCAGAGGAGAACTTGCCGAATGCAATAAACATTTAACTCGACATTTGAATAAGATAGAATGTTGAACTGATTTTGTGGTAAATGTACACATTGTAGGCTGTCTGAGATAGATATTCAATTTAAAAGTGAAGAAAACAACTTAACTTGTTTTATCCAAACTGGTGATGAACTATTTGACTTCATTCTCTGCTTTTAGGCACTTATCATAATTATCTCAGTCAACACAAACAGTGGGAAACACTCGCTATTGAATATTAGTTTGAAAAGTAATATCACGATAATTGGAGTGATTCAGACATTCCGAACACATGAACTGAACACTGTTGCCAAGCAACATTTTCGCTTGCATGGTTTACAAAGCTGTCTACGAACGAAAGTTTGTTAGATTCTACTAGTGTTTACTGTGGCTGGTGAGTGAAAGATCTTAATTAACAACTTATCAGAAAACAGTACGCGATGTTTACGAGAATAAATTTAAACATTATTGTTTTTATCTTTTAAAAAATTTGCCATCCTATAAAACATTAATTTATATGTTATTAATATATCTAGTACGAAAACGCCCGCACAATGATTGGCGACTCTAGAATCCAACCACAATTGCAATTAACTAGTCCATTCATTAATGCGGCGAATGATTCATCTTGTCTTCTACTCTTCAAAATACACACAGAGCTCGGTGTTTTAAGGGCCAGCAAAATACAAAGACAATAATGTTCAAATTAATTCTCCTGCACATCGCGTACTGTTTTCCGATTGGTTGCTTATTAGGATCTTTCATTCACCAGCCAATCAGAAAATACATTAGGATCTAACAAACTTTTCGTTCCACTCAAATTCAACACATTCTCAGTTATTGCAAATTGCAGAAATGATGAAATGACATTATTATAAATTACTAAACATCCACAAATGATGACAAATCACATCCAAAAACAAAAACCTTCTTGATGCTATGTCAATATACCGTGAAAACCTGAGAAAAATATGAAAAATTAAGTGAAATATGACTCTTTGAAACACTAGAGAATGTATTCTTGATGATACGAGGCTAGTCCCAGTAGTACACGACGTCACGTATAGATGGCGGTTGTTGTTTGAAAGTACCAACCTTATAAAGCTTAAGTTCGTAGTTTGACGACGCTACCACAGTTTATAGCTAAAGAATCAGTTCGCTCACTTGGCGTCGGCACTATGATCTTTATGTTCCCGTGTGTACCCTGCGCAACTCTGATTTGTATCCCTCGCGCATACCGCGTGTTCTGTGTTACTAATACGAGCATTTTTCGGATACTTAGAAGACCTGATACAATATGCGACAACCGCGTACAGTCTTCTGCGCATTCTGAATTGTTTCCCTGGAGTGGATGTTACCTTGGAACATGCATTTGGGCCAAGTGAGCGAACTGATTATTTAGCTATAAACTGTGACGCTACGTTGTTTAGTATTTATTTGGCAGCCATCAATAATGAACGCTCTCAAAGCAGAGCTAGATTCTACTCCTCGAGTCTGCTCCTACGTCCGCAACAGTGAAATTTTGAGTGGCAGAGTTTCAACGAGGCCGCACGAGCTGCCAAAACGAACGTCGCAGTGACCGACCAAACGACATTGCGAAGTCCCAGATCCCCGTAGTAACTAAATACGTTTAGTTATATGTCACTTGTCTTTTTTGGCAAACGTACTATTTGCAGTTGATATGATTATTTTCAAGTTCAAATGCACTTATCTTGTTTATACATAATCCGACTGCACTAATATGAAGTAGCTTTCATTGACCACCTGTTTGTCACCTACAAGGACTTCGTTCACACTTGTCTTGTTTATGCGGTTGTAACGTTTGCTTTTCTCAAAACGTTCATTTCAATATTCTGTACAGGGGAATATGGAATAAAACAGCAAAAAGATCACTATTGAATCTGGTAACATCTGGTGAGGTTACAGGTTATGACATTTCCATAAATAATCCTTTCATTTCCACAACTCGACGGATGCTCTGATTCTCCACCTCAGGATATTATTTGAATATATTTCAATATTAGGGCACACTCCGATTAATAAAACTGCCTAACAAAAATACTTCAAAACAAACCAATTTCGATGTCATTTAGAAATGTCAAATGTCCTAGGTGCACATGGAAAAAGTTAGTGTACCCTGGTGCGACGTTACAGAATAACAAAACAGAACTGACACGTTTTGTCTCATCTGACCACACTACAGAATAGTGGAATATATTGATTCATGATTAGGATGAGTTCAGTGGATCGGTTTTTGAATCATACTTGAATCTTAACAGTAAATTATAAGAAAATTGGAAGGTAAAGTCTGATATTTTATTTGGGGAAGAAGGAAGTTGGAATTCTTCCATTTCAAATCCTGGCTTCACTGGAAGAACTCTTGGGGGGTGCTAGCCAATTAACTATACTATCCCTATACAAAGCAGGAGGACAGCTTTGCTAAGAGTTCTGCCAGGTCGTTAATCACAGCTAGTTAATAACAGATCGTTAAGCACAGCTCCTTAATCACAGATCGGTAATCATAGCTCATTAATAACAGATCTCTAATTTCAATTGGAGTTCAATCCAGATATGAGATCAATCAATCAACGGTAATGAACATCACTAGTTAATTCTTTGTACAAAATAGAAATGAGACCCCTAGGAGTTGCTAAATAAAAACTACTTATTAAGAAACAAGTTAGACTGGCTGGATTAGGTATTCCATAGGAGGCAGAGAATCGGAGGATCCCCAGATCCAAGGAGGTCTCGGAAGCCTGGATCATCAACTATTGGATCTAATAAAATAGTAGTTATTGGGATTGGGATGCCGAGGAAGATCTCATACAAGACTGGGTGAACGGCCCCGTAACAAGGGAAACATTTAATGCATTTAATCAAGTGTTCGAACATGAAAAACCATATTTGCCATTGAGATTTATTTGGGTACCCGTTTACATTAGTAGTTAATTTAGTACTGAGATAAAACAGTATTCTGCACTGATTTCAAAAGTGGCGAAATTATTTTTTCTTTGCATATTAATTCTATACATGTATTTGTTTATAAAGAACCAGGAATTAAAGTGTAATTTCAAAGGTTCGGAGTTTTATTGTCTGATTTGGAGAATGTTTCTTGTACAGAAATTGATAGAGAATAAGTTGGGTAGAGAATTTTCAACTTAGATGGCGTCCAAATTTCAATTTATGAAACCAACTTCATTTTCTACAAAATATAAATTTTTTTACTTATTGAACCACGGGCCCTTCACCCCGCAATTTTTAGGAAGGATTATTATATAACTTTGAAAAATGAAATAGAAGCGGTTATACGGTATATTATTACAACTACGTTGGAGCCCAATGTACACTTAACTCGAAAATGCCAAATAGTAGAGTTATCTTGTTTTTGCAGTAACCCCGGATTTACGAGGGGTTTCAGGATCATTTGGTTTGTTTTTATGCGAATGTTCATACTTTAAAGTAGTAGTAAACTAACACAAGTGGCAATTAAGAAAACTTGAACCTGGGGTTGTCTTTTAATGATGCAAGTTAATTCACTCTCACACTTCTTTATGTCCGATCAACAGCACCATGATTTTCTCTGATATTTCGAAATATAAATGAAGGAACGTAGACCGAATCAAAGTTTGAGGATCAAGTAACAGATTCGTCGGATCAACAATATTGCTCAATCATTAGGAATAATTCAATTTTTTGTGCACTTTCAATAGAGTAGAAAGTAATTTCTAGAAAGGAGGGGGAGAGAGTAAACCACTTTGAAAATTATGTTGTCAGTCGATAACATATTGTCTTCGGAATAACATCGCAAATTTCAACAAAAAATTGTCACCTCATTTCTTTGCTATATCAAGCTTATTATAGTTTAATTAAAAATGCATTCCAAAAAAATATTTCTTCTCAAAACTGGCTATGAATCCGCAATGAAAAATTTTACTTCTCTGAGTAAGTACACTACACTAAACTGGTGTAGTTCACCTACTGATGATGATAACTTAGTTATCGAAATGCGCATATAAGTGTGAAGTGAGTAAGCGTAGTGAAGGGGTTACTTGTGCAATTTTTGATTGTGTGACACCACAGCCTCTAGCCCGTCTTCATAATTAGGATATAATGTATATCTATACAACACACACACACACACACAACTCTTAAGATTGTGTCTTTTAGGGTGTATATAATGAAGGGATTGTCGGTTGAGGTCAAAAACGGAAACTTCCTAATTATCATGAATTGTAGTAGAAGTTCTCGTAAACATTTCCTTTGGGGCATTCGGTAGTCTTGTGACGGTGAAACCAAACTATGAATGCCCCAAAGGAAATGTTTACGAAAACTTCTACTACAATTCATGTGTTACACACGCAATCATTCACACATGTATTTGATTTATTTCCAGATACGATCGTAGTTGAGGCCCTGATGAAGTTTCCTTTTTTGTCCTCAACCGACAATCCCTTCATTATATCTATACATACAGGGTGTTTCCTAACTACGGTATGAAACTTCAGGGGGTGTTTCGTTAGGTCATTTGACAGAAAAAAGTTCCTATGAACATATGTCCGTTGCTTCGTTTCTGAGATACAGGGCGTTGAAGTATAAAAAAAAGGTATCTATAAAATATCCTGAATATCCTGAAACCAATGTGGTTGAAATGTGGTACAGCTATTTGAAGTAACAAGGCAATTATTTGGCCCTAAGTAGGTCCAGTGGCGTCTCAGTGGGCACCACAGCCAACAATACTGAGAAAAAAATTATTTTATCTTTTTCAGTGCATTTGAATATAAGCGTGGGTTCTAAAAAGTTTTTTATGAGCGTGGTAAAAATACAACTTTTTGGCCTCCTGTGTTTTTTTTTATATTTAGCTTAGTTTTCGAGAACAAAAAAAATGAAGGCACTCCACAAATCATGATTACCTGCTATGGAGACCAGCTGACAGTGATAGTATTGTCATATCAGTAAAAGTCAGAGTTGTCAATTAGCAGTGATTCCATCATGAATACTTTTACTAACGCTGAAATGGCTGACATGCACTTCATTTATGGATTAGCAAATGGAAATGCGGAAGAAGCGCGGAGAATCTACCAGGATAGATATCTTAACAGAGTAATTCCATGTGCTAAAACATTTAGAACGCTACATGCAAGATTATGTGAAACTGGAAGTTTTAATGAAAATGTAAGTGGTGGAAGACCAGAAACTGTAACAACGCCTGAACTAGAAGAAGCTATACTTGATGCGATAAAAGAAGATCCTTCAAATAGTACCAGGAAGATTGCACTGCAGCTTGAAGTGAGCCCAAAAACCGTTTGGAAAGTTCTAAAAAGAAACCTCCTATACCCATATCACATACAGCGGGTCCAAGCTCTACTGCCTAGGGATTCTCACCCAAGATTAATGTTTGCAGGTGGTTGATTCATACGATGGCACACAATAATAATTTTTTACCAAATATTTTATTAGAGAAAGTCATTTTCAGCAACGATTTTCGCTGAACGTTTGGGTAGGAATTATTGGTGACTACCTAATTGGGCCCTTTTTTTACCAGCAAGATCATCAGGTCCATCCTACACGGCTTTTTTGCGAAATCATTTACCCATTTTGTTGGAAGAAGTACCCGTACTTGTAAGAGGCAACATGTGGTTTATGCACAACGGAGCTCCAGCTCATTCCAGTGTTCTTGCTCGTCAGCATCTCGACATCACCTACCCTAATCGCTGGATTGGACGTGCAGGACCTCAACATTGGCCCGCTCACAGTCCTGATATGAATCCTCTAGATTTCTATTTATGGGGTCATCTGAAGGCTCTCGTTCATAAAACCCCTGTACTAGATGTGGATGACTTGAGGAATCGAATAAGTGACAATTGCAATGTCGTAAGGAATACTCCAGGTATTTTTGAACGTGTCAGACAATCAATGACACATCGATTGTAGTCGTGTATTTTATCGGACGGTGGACATTTTGCTCATTTACTTTGAGGTCGAAATTGTTTAATTTTTACTTTAGGTTTGTATTTTATGTTGTCCATGGATAATTTGTAGAATAAGTTAAAGTATTTTTTTCTCGAGAACGAAGCTTGATATGAATAAAACACAAGGGACCAAAGAGTTGTATTTTCAGTTGTTTAATCTGAAAAAATAGAATACTACTTTCGCAGTATTGTTGGCTGTGGTGCCCACTGAGACGCCTCTGGACCTACTTGGGGCCAAATAATTGCCTTATTACTTCAAATAGCTGTACCACATTCCAACCACATCGGTTTCAGGATATTCAGGATATTTTATAAATACTTTTTTTTTAATACTTCAACGCCCTGTATTTCAGAAACGAAGCATCTCCGGACATATGTTCATAGAAACTTTTTTTTTGTCAAATGACCTAACGAATCACCTTCTGAAGTTTCGTACCGTAGTTAGGAAACACCCTGTATATAATTATATGTCCTGACTGACTGACTCAGTGACTGACTGACATACGATCAACGCCCAGACCAACCGTTGGACCTGAAGAGCTAAAATTTCCCCAGCGTATTCCTATGATGACATAGATAACCACCAAAAGGGAATGAAAGTGAAAGAACCGTTAGTTTTGGAGTTAGGGTAGTGGATATTGGTATTCTATACTATGCCCTGCGAAATTTTGTTTCAGTATTTCGGGCAGAAGTGTTTGCCATACTGGCCTGTGTGAGAGAAAATATCAACAAAGGCTACCACAGCCAGAAAATCACGATATGCACGGACAGCCAAGCGGCGATCAAGGCCCTCACATCGTACAGAATCAGTTACCTTACTAGGAGGGCCGAGACTCTGCTCACACTGAGCAGAAAGGAAATCATAATAGCGGTAAGGCACTGCCATCTAAACAAGCACATCAACATTATAGGCATTACGGATGATACTGAATGCAGGTGGTGCTTGGAGGATGGGGGGTCAGCCACCCACATCCTCACGGAATGCCCAGCAGTGGCAGAAATACGGGAAGCGCACCTCGGGAGTATCGCTCTGAACCCGGAGAGTGTGAGAAAGGTATCGGTTAGAAGGATGGCCTCCTTCGCTCGCGAAATAGGATAACTTCAAAGCTGAACCGATTCCCAGCAGCGGTGGGTGCATAACGGGTCCGATAGAGCGGCCTACATACTAATGGTTCTGTCCGCCCACATACTCTCATTCTTTCTATCTATCATTGGTATTAGAGCTTTTTTTCAAATGAAGAATTTTTAAAATTTAACTTTAAAGGGGGGTGGAAAGTTTGTATGGGAGTACCGTTAGTTTTCAAGAGTTGAGGTCATACAAATTTGAGGTCTTTGTTACAAATGAAGAAATACAAATTTCAGTGTTTTTGGAAAGTCAACCCCTAATGGGGTGAAAGGGGGGGTTAAATGATGATCGGAAGTTCGAGTGAGGGTTCCGTTAGTTTTTAAGCTGGGGTCATGAACATTGTTATTCGAGGTCGTTATAACAAATAAAGAAATACAATTTTCAAAAGGGATGAAATGGGGGGAAGTGTGAAAGTGTGTATAAGAGTTCCGTTACCTTGGGGGTCATAAAAATTGATATTTGAGGTATTTGTTACAAATGAAGGAATATGTGTTTCAGTATTTTTAGAAATTCAACCCCTGAATAGGTGAAAGGGTGGGGTTGAATTTTCTATAGGGGGTTCAGTTAGTTTTTAATTTAGGGTCATGAAAATTGATGTTTTGGCTCTCTATTATAGATAAATGAATGGCGTATTTGAAAATTCCGTCCCTAAAGGGGCGAGAAGGGGTGAGTGAATTTGTTATACTTGTCCCAAACATAATTTTCACTTTCAAATCAACGAGATAACTTGATAACGGGACACGGGATAACGGGAAACAGGATAACGGGAAGCGGACAAAGCCACAGCTCAGGCCTGATGATGAAACAACACAAGGGAAAACAGCAAAAAATACAAATTATACGCGGGTACCAGCAAGTTATTTCAAGTATATCTAAACAATAATGGTGTCGATTATTTCTTTCTTTGGAGTACCCTAATAATTAACGTTGAAATATCGATTTTCATACTTACTTTATTATAATTATATATATATATATATATATATATATATATATATATATGATGACAATATTCATTGTCGAAATATTGGAAATATAATGTTATAAGAGTACATTTGCGTTTGCTGCTGTCCCAAAGACTTTTTCCTAACTAGTCGGCAAAGACTACCTCTCCTCTTTCTATCTATCTATCTATTATATATATATATATATATATATATATATATATATATATATATATATATATATACAGAGTGGCCACTTTTTTAATGGGATTGTATTGGTAACTTTTAAACCATTTCGAACATTTCGAACACTTACTTCATTAATGTTCATCATTTACTTTCGAATAATCATTTGATTTTTCTTTCATTAAATGATAGTTTCGTTTAATTATTATGAATTAGGTTTTTCACCTCTTGAAATTTGTAAATAATTATTACTTGTTTCTTGCTTTGATTCTGTTACGTTCCATTCAGTTGAAGATGAGTAAGTTGATTTTCTTATCGAAATGTATTGCATGTTGTTAATTAAACTAAAGGTACCTAAATGAATATAGATCCGACCCAAAAAAATTTGGATAAGGGTCAAAATCACCTGAAAATCAACTTTGAATGATATATCGTTGAATTTAGCGTTAAAAGTTATTTCGAAAAGTGTCATAAAATATGCAGGTCCGTATTGAAAAAAATGAGGTTGAGGGTGGCCCAGAGCGTACGAAACGTTGGATACAAAATCTGATTATGTCAAAATGAGGATAATTTACTGTCGAATAAAAAACTCCCGTGACATTTTTTGATAATATTCGAAATAAAGTGGGACAAAAAAAAATCAAAATTACAGAATTTACTTTTCTTATGATATCTCAATAACCGGCCCTGATAATCTCGATTTGTTTGAACTGCTTGACAATGCTTCTATGAATGCAACATTTGACCGACCTTCTAACTCTTATGGTTTAAAAGTTACCAATACAATCCCATTAAAAAAGTGGCCACTCTGTATATATATATATATATATATATATATATATATATATATATATATATACATACATACACCCCCGTAATTATTGAAGTAGAATTTTGAAATTTTCACGAGCGTCAGATGTACCGGAAATGAGTCTAAATCTTTTCTGGCGTTGACCTGAGTGACATACACTGCGTGCCAGGGGCGATGAATATACAGATTCTTGTGAAAAATAATATTAGGGGCCAAGATAGACTCAAAATTCTTACGGATTCGTGATCAGCACATCAATTCACTAACATTCCATATTTTCGCTGAAAATGTTCAGTTCTGAAAATCCGAATTTGTCCCACTTCTCATGGAAACACCCCGTATCTTCCTTAATTATTGAGAATTATTGGCCAATAGATATTCATTCAAATTCTTACACTGATCAGCACTTTAATTTGACTAAATATTTACCAGAAATTTCAGTATAAATCAATCGCCTTCTCATCGGAGTACCCTTAATCCCATTTGGAATAGAATTCGAAATTCCACGATCGTTGATATATACCGAATTTATATACATCCCCTGGTTTAACCTGATACCAGGGCGATGGATATACCGATTTTTGCGAAAAATAATATAGGGGAGCAAGATAGGCTGATGTTTGGTTTGTGTATTTTTGGAAGACCATAAATACGAGGGGTGCGTGAGGATTTTTCTCTTGGAATGGTGAATTTCTTTGTTTCTGCCGATAGTTTGGAGTTGTAAATAAGTGTTTTGGTCTTCTTTTCGAGATAGATTGTGGGGTCACGTGTGGTGGTCTGATACTCAGGACAGTTTAATAGTGATCACAGCTTCTTGACATAGTCTGAAGTGTTGAGAATCACTGTGGGATTGTTTTTATCTGATGAAAGTATAATTATGTATGTGTTATTGTAAATAGTTTTCAGGCATCGCCTTTCAGCAGGTGTGATATTGGAGTGGGGGAGTTTTGCTCTCCAGATAGTGCAGTGTTTTTTCTCGCGCCTTCCGCGATGTTTTCAGAAAGATAGGCTATGGCACTTTCTACTCGGTAATAATGGTTTCTGTTGGGATAGTGTGGGAAGTGACGGAAAAAGTGAAACCTTTGGATAAAAGGTTATGGGTGATGTCATCGAGTGGCGTGTCGGAGAAGTTGTGTACTAGGTCTGGAGGATTGTGTATGGTTGTGGGTGAAGTGATGGATTGTAATAGGGATGACAGTTTCTTTTTCTAAATGTCAGTTTTCTGAGCGCTGAAATGGTCTGCTTTTTTTTGGGATATTCTAGAGGAAGAGTCCCAGATTACAGGATGGATGTTCTTCGCTAATGAGAGTTTGCCAAAAAAATTATGTAGATAAGAGTTTGTGATATCAAGGTTTCGTAAAATATCGAGGATGGTTTTACGAATCAGAGTTGGACTGTATATATATATATATATATATATATATATATATATATATATATATACGTAAGGATTTTTTTTCCACTAGATCGTGAGAGAGGATTGTATTTGGAAGGTTTTGCAGTCTTATTAAAACAAAATGCTCTTTTTTCTGTTCAAGCTTTCGATATTTATTATCTCTTCTTTTACAACTCTGAATTAACACTGATATTGATTAGTACTATGGCAGAAAAAAATTATTCGTACTTACAAAATGTGAGGTTATAAAAGAGCTAAATAATACAGTGAAGCAACGAGGAAATTCTTCTTTCTTGTATGGATTATTGTAAAAAATCATTGAAATAGGACGATCACATACATTCAGATGAAAACTTATAAAAATAAATTAAAAGGATCAGCAGATCATTGAAAACATAAACAATCATGTGACAGGAACGTCTGTCACTCTTCATACTGATGTTGTACAGTGACATTGACTCTTCAAATCTTACAGTAATGCCAATTGTTCTGGGAGGCAGGGTCTATCGTCCGTTGTTGGGAGTTGGTGTGTTATGAGTTTGGTGGTTGTTGGCTGTAGTTTTGTGTAGTAAATATGTCTAAATAATATTGAGTCCTTCTATGTCTTCATATATATGAATATATATATATATATTATATATATATATATATTATTTCAGACGTAGGAATTTCAAGTATTATGTGTCGCATGTAGATATCTCAGTTCTTTCAGTTGAAGCGATTCTATGAAACGGGTAATAAATTAACAATTGTTCCCATTGACGGATTACGACTTATCATAAAATCTCCCTGGAATGTTTGCCAATACAAGACAATTTAATAACTACTATTTCATCAGGTAAAACCAAATTACTGCTATTTCATTAGGTATTCATTTACAAAATCAACCCAAGGGAAAATTCCTGGCATTATTGTTCGGCAATCAACAGACATATCATAGGAAAATACAGCCATACAGTTGGCTGGGACATGGAAGTGAGTATCCGACGTCGCGTCATTCAGTACAGTCTCTCGGTATCGTTCAAGACTCCCACTTGAGGATGCTTTTTTTTCTTTAAATTAATAATTTGTCCTCTATGCCACAAAATTCCCCCTTTTTCATTATATATTTCGGACACAATATTTCCACTTTCACCTTATATATTTGGCTAAATCATATCAGTGGTTGAATATCATCTGCTTAGATCTGCTACTGAAATTTTCGAATGTCGATGAAGATGAGTGACAGGTAATGGGTCTCGACGGCCAGTGATAAGTACATTTGGATTTTCGATTCATTTCTCACATGAATATTAAATCATGGAAGAAAAGAGTTCACGAGTGTGTGTCGATTCCTATGTCCTCGAATAGCTCAGTCGGTAGAGCATATGACTAGAAATCATAAGATCGTGGGATGGACTCCCACTTAAGGATGCTTTTTTCCTCAATTTATTAATTTGTACACTATGCTACAAAATTCCCTTCCTTCTTGTATGTCTTTCGGACGCAATATTTTCCACTTGGATATTATCTAAAGTGTTCGGCTGTGCCAAAGAAGTAATAGATACCCACGAAAGTATTCAATAGTTGTAATGGTTACCGATATTCGCCAGAGGTGTATTGTGTTTTTATTTGTGTAGCATGTGTTTATTTGTGTTAGATTTCTTTCTATATCTTTAGTATTTTACTTTGTGAATAATTATTCATTTTCATCCTACCACCGTAGTTCAACTACTCTGCAATTTATGGGCCACTAGGGGTGCCACAAGCGTTTGAATTATTTATTAATAATAAATAAAATCTACAGCATGGTTGAGGAGACTATTATAGAACTCGTGCCTAAAATTCCTAAACACTTTGAATCTCGTGATTTAAGCTTAAAGCTTGTGCTTAAATAGTACAATGATACCTTCCTTCTCAACCTTTACCATATGTATTTTCTTTGTTCTTTTACATTTGCCCCCGTTAGCCACCCCACACCTCCGTTGGGGCTGTAAGCTGAAACCTGCATCCGACTCGAGCACGTCGAGAACCCGCCCGTGGCTGCGCAATCGACGCGAAATCGAGAAGGCGTGGGGCTCGTGCAGCGTGAGAATATCGCGGCAGGCCGTGCCGAGGCCGTAGCCGCCTTGATTACTGCTTCCGTTAACTGATTGAACGGTGTCCGGTGCAGAGTTGGCTCTCTCCCACAATTATACACCAATTTACAATCACTGCCTCTGCCGGTCGCTCATTCACTCGCATTTGATTTACTGCGCAGAAGAGCTTGGAATCGTTCGCACGCCATGTAGTTAACTCATTCGAGGATTGTTGAAATGATCACGCATACTGGCGATGAGAAACTTATCTGGCGAAAGGTATCGGAAGTCGTAGCAATGACTTGGTGGTATAATTTGGCGAAAGTACTGAAATAAGCGGCTCCGCCAAATTTTAGTTTGTTTTGCAATCAAAATTTGATCCACTTTATAGGTATATGGTTGATTTGAAATTTTGCTTGGGCATATGGTTCGGTTGTTCATACATTTCCACTAGGTGATGGAAATACAGTATGGTGGTAATTTAGCAGATTCGAAAAACAAGCCTATATTGGAATACACTGTGAGACTGAGAAATTCTGTTAGATCTGTGACGTAAAGTTATTCTGATCTTATACTGGTATACAGTGTGTCTCACTTCTCATGGAAACACCCCAATATCTTCCGTAATTATTGGAGAAGAGTTATTCTCACGTTAGGTAGATAAACTGGAGATGACTCTAAATATCTCCTGCTGTTGATCTGATTGACCAGGAACGATGGATGGATGGATATGTTGAGTTTTGCGAAAAATAAAAACTCGATGCGCGGCCAGTCGGAAAAGTAGATTTCAGAATTTGATTATTGATTCTGAAAAAGCAGTCAATCAAGCTAAAGAAACGTGCCAGAAAAAAATAGGACATTTATTCAATGGAGAACAGAAACAGCATTTCTATTTTTCTATAAACCTTAAAACCAACAATCAATAATTAATGAAGAGTTCAAATATCTCTGAACGCATTTAATATTTTAACGTTTATTTTTATATAAACCTTAAACTTTTCAATCAAAAGTTGGTGAAGGACGCGAATCTCCCTAAATTCTTCCTAATGTTTCTATGTAATCTGACCCAAATCAAAATAAAGAAGTATAATCAGCACACAATGATATAGACAGTACTTACTTGGGTTTCAATCCCAATACCACTTGAAAAAATAATATCTAATATTTAACTTTGAAATCCAGAAATGTTCTGTTTGTCGGCGAAAGGAAAACTCAAATAGTGTCTGATTAAATGAACTTCAAATGAAGAGAGCATATTGAAACAAAAATTAATAATTCTTATAAATGGTAATTTACAGCGATTTTTATTTTATTTGTGTGTACCTACCTCTTGGATGAAAAATAAAGAACAATGAAAGTTGTAGAGCTCATGAAGCTCTATCAAAAAACTTATAGTTTGCCAATATTGGTATGAAAATTAAAGATTGTGTATTTTTTTTGTCTTTCAACAGCCGCCATTTTGAAACTACTGGACCGATTTGGCCCATCTTCGAAATTATTCGAGGCATTGAAAATATTATTTTTGTATCCAATTTCGTCCTATTCGGTTGAAAATGTGGTCTTCATTTCATTGAAAAATTTCGTTATATCTATACATATACTGGGTGTTTTTTAATAACATGCTAATATTTAACGAGGTTATTCTTGGATCCATTTTGAGAAAAAGCTTCATATGAACATACGTCCTTAAGATCTCAACTTTGGAACTTAGGGTGATGAAGATTCAAAAAAAAATCTTTTTTACCCGACTGTGCGATGCAAAGTAGAGTAATGTTTTTTTTTGGCGCTCTAGAGGCCAAACGCGTAGGCCGATTTTGATGATTCTTACGTCAGTCGAATTGTCTCAATCTTGCGAGTGTCACTGGAGACATGACAGTAATCAAAATTCAATATGGCGACAACCAGACGCCATATTGTGAATAAAGACATGACATTACTTATTAAAATTCAATATGGCGACAACCAGACGCCATAATGTGAATGATGAAAATTCAATATGACCTCGGTAATGTTCACGAGCCTCAAAAAATTTTTTGGACGAGTGAAACACTATACTTTTCCTACAACCCTGTTTATATCATAATAATATGCTCAAAAAGAACGATGAACAAATATTTTGTTTTAAATTAAAAATAACAGAATTTCTTTAAACATTACTTATGATTTAAATATTGGTTAATTATTACATTCGAGCGATTATTAAAAATTATAGGAGTATTACAATCAAGATTTTTATGTATTGAGGTAGACGATGCCACATCTGTTATGGTGTTAACTGATGTCGATCCAGATGAAGATGCGCAGTAATCGGATAGCGTTGTATTTTGTATGTATTGTGTATGTATTGTGAAATTTTGGTTTGTATTTGATTTTGCTGCTAACTGATTGATCAACATATCCCTCCGCAACCTTACTAGGATTTCCAGTCATCATGCTTTTTTAATTGAAGTAAATCACCTACTGCATCCACTTATAGTGTTGCGGAGGTTCTACGCAAACAACGCCCAGTATATTTTTAGGGATCAGGCGAGTTTAAATATTGAGCTATTTGCATAGGAAATTTACCCAAAATAAAGAATCTTGAATTTATTTTGTCCATATCTAGAGGACGGAGGTTCATATATATTTTAGGAATCTCGTGGAAGAACCCAGCAATTTGGAAGGAACGCGGTACTTTTGTTTTTGTATTACGTATTGTAACTAAGAGTATACTGCTGGTAGAATTTTTTTTAGACTCGACTTTTAAAACCATTAGATTTTCATTAAAAAAAACGTTACTTGGGATATTTACTGATATCGATATTATTTTCAATCGATAAAGTGGTTCTCAACATCGAATACATAGACCAAGCGTCGATGACTTGAATTTTTTTGACAACCCTCCCAAATACGCAAGCAGCACAGTTTCCGAAAATGAATTAACGTGATTATCAACTCTCCAATCCATGAATTTTGCATATCTCATATCTCTTATTAGATTTTACTGGTAATAAATCCAAAGAGGTTTCCTCAGCTTCCTCTGCTATATATCTGGTGGTGTATTTGGAAAATCTAAATCACGTTCCGAATTAGAAATCATGATAACTTAAAAAAATAACAATGCTTTCAGTGCAAATGTCTTGACTGAAAGTATTGCCTATTAAACCCAACAGATTTCATCAACGATCTTGAGCATTCCTCTATTCATTCTCAGATCTTTTCTAGAAGAGAAAATTCAGTATGAAATCATATGACAAAGCATAACAATACTCTACCATTCACCTTCATCTTAAAAAGCTAGAAAAATAAAATAGGTTGGAATATTAGGAACATTAGAAAAAGTATGGAGAAACCATTTTGGGTAGATTTCATAGAAATAATATATATTGCGGACGTCATCACTTCACGACTTTCAAAACCAATTGGTGATTCTCCACAGATCACGGTCCATGGATCCAAAAAATACCAATAATTTGAAGTTTTTTTATCTGACACATGCGTGTACTTTCAATAACTGTACATCTAATTGTTAAAAATCAATTTCACTCGCGAAGAATTAGTGACTGGTCTTTTTTGGGGGGGATGGGGGAGTAAAAAGTCCTTGGACACCTCACGGTAGAATGGGACTCGCACTCTGTCCCCTTTCCTCCGGGTTACCCACTAAAAAATCATCTAGTAGGCTCGTCTGGTCAGTATCTCCGACGACACTTCGGCCCTCTGGCCCATTGTATCTAGCCTATTGTTCCCTTCTACAGCACCCATTCCAGTAATTTTGTTCCCTGCACAAGTTTATACAGGTCCTTTGCTGTACAGTCTCGGTTTACCAGGTGGTTGCTCGATAACTGACTGTCTTGTGCGGTCCAGAGCCCCGCAGATGCACAGTATGTGTGATACTGTTTCTGAATCATTGTCGCATAATCTGCATGTGAAGTCGCCATGGACCCGTCCCATTTTGTTGAGGAGCACTTCTACTGGAGCATGCCAAGTCATGAGCCTCATAACAATTATCAGTTGTTCCCTGTTCAGGGTTAACAGGTCTGCTGTTTTTTTCCGACACAGGCCTTTGATGTAATCTTTGACGTGTCTGTTTCCTGGAATGTCTTTCCAGTATTGGTTGTGTTTTTTCTGGATCCAGTCCTCCACTGACGCTGGTACCGTACGCTCCGGTATCCTGAGAGTCTGTCCTGGACCTGGTTCGTTTTCCAATCCTCCTCTGGCGAGTTCGTCGGCTCTTTCATTTTCTGCAAATCCCTGTTGCCTTGACACCCAAATTACCTTGTCGCGGTTTTGTTCTGCTAGAATTGCCAGTTCCTCCATACCAGTTAGGACGTCACTTCTTTGCTACTTAGAGCCTCCAGTACCGCCTGGATGTCTGAGAGAATGTGGATCTGTTCCTCTACTATTGCTTTCCTGATGTTTTCCCTCACACTCCTGCTCTTGCACCATTCTCCATTTTCAATCCGTCTGTGGACCAGATCTTGCCCTGTAGAATGGTGTTGACTTCTGAAGTGATTCCGTACAGTTCTGTCTGGTAAAGATTCCCTGTATGACTTGTCAAATGAGAGTCGTTTTGCGATGTGGTCTGATCTCATGTCTAGCACGTCTCTGGTTATGATGCTAACGATACTCATGTGTCCTGTCCCAACGTTTATGTTGCCCAGTGTGTTTCTCAGTCTGAAGGCGCCTAGCCTTGCTTCTCCCTGTATTACCAAGTGGAGGGGAGGCAGACCCAGCAGTGTGTCCATGGATGCAGTGTGCGTTGATTTCATTGCCCCTGTAATGCATACACAGGCAAGTCTTTGCACTTTGCCCAGTTCAACTTTGGCACTCCTTTTCAATGTCTTTGTCCACCACACCAGGGAGGCATATAGTATAGCCGGTTTTACCACTATGTTGTACAGCCAGTGTACCATGTATTTTTTTAGTCCCCTTTTCTTACCAAAAGAGCGTCTTGCCACGATTAATGTGGTCCCCGCTTTCCTGGTTACTTTTGCCAGATGTTGGTTCCAGGTCAGTTTCGAGTCCAGTATCGCCCCGAGATATCTGACCTCTCCCTTGCTCTGTAATGTTTCTCCTCGCAGTTTTATAGTTCCTAGCCCCTGATTTGCGTCTCCGAGTAAATGTTACTATGGTGGCCTTTTGAGTAAATGTTACTATGATGTCCAATCCCCCGAAGTCCGTCCCTCTGGTTACCAAGTATAGGGCTTCTTGCATGCGATACCTAACCTTGGTGTTGAATTTTCCCGGATCTAAGACAACAATGTCGTCAGCGTAACCAAGGGTTTTGTGACCTATTTCTTTCAGAGATCCCAGTAGGCCGTCCATGACCAGATTCCACGGGACTGAAGAAAGACCTCCCCCCTGTGGGCATCCTCTGGCCGCGTGGGCCACTACAGTCTCTTTCATTAGGGTCGTATGTTCCATCCCGTTCCTTAGCATTCCCTCGTTGATTTTACCAGTCGCCTTGATAACTGGCGATTGCTCGTCAGGCCCTGCTTCTCGTTTTGAGATCTAGTCTGTGGTTTCCACATCCTGGGTTTTACCACTGGTGGTGGCCATTGTTTCCACCACTGTGGTGTTCCCTGAGTCTGAGTCGAAACTCTCCTCAGGGCTTGTTTCTTCGTTTTGTTTATGCGGTTCCATCTGATTCCCACGAGTCTGGGAAAAAGAGTGGGTCCGGCTCTGCTCTGATTTGTGACTGGTCTACTGTATTGGCAAGCCGACATGAATCCTTCATTAGCAAGCAGAATCTACGATCAAAAATATCCAGCACCAACTTCATTCCAAAAGTTACGAGATCGGTTTGAACTCACTGCTAGTATATCTAATTCCAAAAAATGATAAAAAAAAATTAAGACAAGCTTTCATACTGTTTTCCATATTTTGGGTTATATCTCGCCCTAGACGTAAAAATTATTAGTTATCTGTTTTGAGAAGGGCAAATTACTAAATTTGCCCCGATACGTTACTGCGTTTTTGATATTCTGGATTCTAAAATAAACTAAGAAAATTTCAAATTTGTCAGTAACGTACCGTTTGAAAATTATTTGGAACAAAAGTAAATTGAAAAATTCTAAATACAAAATATAATTCCTTTGATGAGGTTTCGGAAATCACCTCTGTTCCCTTTATCAAATCCTGGGTTTCGGAAAATAATCACGATTTAAAATCGCACTTGAAATATTTCGTATTATGTTGACAACTGCTTTTCCAAAAACCAGGCAAATAATTTTCAAACGGTAGGTTACTGACAAATTTGAAATTTTCCCAGTTTATTTTAAAATCCAGAATATAAAAAAAGCAAAAAAAATTGTAATTTGACCTTCTCATAACAGATAACTAATAATTTTCACTTCCAGCGGGAGAGAAAACCCAAAATATGGAAAATGGAATTCCGATACCATGCATTTGTATAAAAGTTTGTCCTAATTTTTTTCTTATAATTTTTATTCAATTATTTTCAGTCATTCTTAGACATTTTATTGAATTCTGACAGAAATTGATGATCTCCGACCCCAAAAAAACCCACACACTTCACATTTTGGATGGAGTTGGGCCATAATAACAAAACAATCGCCATCTTGGAGCCGCCATCTTGAATTCATGAATTTTGACAAAAACATCATGATGTCCGACCGCAAAAACCCCCACACACCTATTTTGAACGGAATTCTAATTTGAATGGAATGCCATAATTACAAAACTCGTCCGCCATATTGGAGCCGCCATTTTATTTTTTCTCTCCAAAAATTGATGCTAAAGGAAAATCCTCACTTAAGCACTAGGGAAATTGTAGCGGAAACGGAAATTTCTCAAAGTAGTGTGAACAGAATAATATTTAAACATAAGTTCCACCCTTATCATCTGAACTTACATCAAGAATTGTATGATAATGATTTTGCAAATAGAGTTGCATTTTGTATTCAAATGATTGACATTATTGATTAGGATTATAATACTTACTACTAGATATAATTCATGAAATCTACGTATCCGACTGGCCGCGCCATGGAGTTGAAACCACTCAATACATTTCCATTGTGTACTTCTGAGAAAAACATGAACCATAACGAATTCTGCGAACCTTCACTTTGTAATGATGATTCAAGCTTTGTTTTTTGGCGCTTAATGAATACATTGTTATGTTTTTAACCGTTTTTTCAGTTGTTTGACCAACTTTCAGAAGTTAATGAAAAAACTAACTAGTTAAGATCATGGGGTCTTTTACCTTTTATAATGGGATCGGAAACCACTATTGGGGCCTTGAAATATTTTTCACCAGCTGCGGGAGTCGAACCCGCGCCGGGTGGAAACAGTGGACACAAGACTAACGCTCGTACCACTGAGCCACAAGCCCCTAAATGAATAATGATATTACTTAATAACATGATTTGGTTGGCGACGGTAATGGGTATAAATCCGACGCTGGCTACAGTGGGTTTTTCCCTTATACAGAGTGGGCCATTGAAAACGAAACAGCGGCTCTGTAGGTCGGCAGAACCGAATTATATAAAAACGCTCGGACATGTCAACTATATTTTCGAGGGGGACATCGTTAAATTTTTAAATGGCAACATATGGCAAGTGATACCTCATTTGAAAGGTATTTTCCTTCTTAATATCAAACAACAAAAATAAATGAATTTTATCGATTCCTTTTCGAGATATAGGAACTTGAAGTTGGGAAATCACTTTTTATTCACTCAATCAATAAAAATAACATCTAACAATGCAACTGTTTGAAGGAAATTATCATTGTCAAGGAATTAAATGATCCAACCGTTTACCAACAAATAACATGCAATTCCGTTTCAAATGTTGATTTCATCCTCATTTACTTGATTGAAAAAAATTTAAGGTTCTGAAGGATCGATAAAAAGACGTTTTCTCGAATTCGACTCAAATGCGAGTACAACAAAAACGACATTAGAGTGAATTACTTGACTAAAGCTGCTGAATATCTTCCCGCAATAATGGTGTATACGATCGCGGAAAGAGTTGAAATAATAACAATTTAAAAAAAAAATGATGAGTGCGTTAACCGTACTGCTAACTTGTTCAATGAAACGCATCCAGATAAACTTGTTGCTAGAAAATACGATCTAGAATTAGTGCAAAAATTTCGTCAAACTGGATCAGTAGCCAACAAGAAACGAGACCCAGAACGTGAATTTCCGTTGAGAAATGAAGCTGTTGAAGTTGCACTTTTAGGACAAATTCATGAAGACCCAACATTGAGCACAAGGAAATTGGCTAGTGTTACCAATATCAGTAGAACCAGTATTTGCCGAATCCTGAAACATCATAAATTCCACCCCTACAAAATACATTTGGTACACCAATTGAATGAAGATGATTTTGACAGCGACAGGAATTTTGTGAAATTATGATTACGAGAATAGATGCTGATGAGAATTTCCTTTTCTACATCTGCTTTTCTGATGAGTCTACATTATTTTTGAATTCGACTGTGAATCGTCATAATTGTCGTTAATGGTCAGATGCCAATCCACATGTTTTCCATGAAGTCCATACTCAAACTTCCCGAAAACTCAATGTCTGGGCCGGTATTTTTGGGGACCGTTTGATTGGACCAGTATTTTTCGTCGGTAACCTGACAGGAAAAACTTATTTGGAATTATTGAATGAATTTGTTCATCTACAATTAGTAGACATCATTGATAATGACGATCGTTACCATGAAGACCACTTGATATTTCAACAAGACGTTAGGGCGTTTTTAACCGACGAAATCAAAAAGGAGGAGGTTCTCTAGTCGACGCGTATATTTAATTTTTGGATAGAATGTTTCCTGGAAGTTGGATTGGAAGAAGAGGCTCTATAGAGGCGCCAGTCAGATCTCCAGATTTAACCCCACTCGACTTCTTACTGTGGGGTCACTTGAAAAATCAAAACTTTGCAACCGAACCAGAATCTCTGAAAGATTTACGAAGGAGAATTATTGAAGGATGCCGTCGAATAACGCCGGAAAAGCTACGAAATGTGAGGTCTCGTTTTGAATAGAACTTGTACTATTGTATGGAAATTGGTGGTAGACAGTTTGAACATTTAGTTCATTGACAATTATAATTATTGCGACAGTTGCTTTATCAGATATTGTTTTTATTGATTGAGTGAATAAAAAGTGATTTCCCAACTCCAAGTTCCTATATCTCGAAAACGAATCGATAGAATTAATTTATTTTTGTTGTTTGATATTGAGAAGGAAAATCCCCTTCAAATGAGGTATCACTTGCCATATGTTGCCATTTAAAAATTTAGGGGTGGCGGTCACAGTTCCGAGGGATGGAAAGTATTTCGGGTGAATTTTATCGCGAACGATGTCCCCCTCGAAAATGTAGTTGGGCGTTTTTATATAATTCGGTTCTGCCGACCTACAGAGCCGCCATTGAAAACGAATTTCAATGGCCCACTCTGTATATTGAGATTATCACAGCAACCTTCAGCAAAGTTAAAATCATCGATTTCTCCAATATTCTTGATAATAATTTAGCCTCGGATTGGACCTTGTTTTTTTTGTTTGCAAGTTATTTTTTTAATAAAATAGTTTATGTTACGAATGCTCTGATAGGCAAGTTCTACTTGCCTTTGACCGATTTTTATTGTGACATTAATTAAAATCACGATGTACAATTGAGGTTACCGTTTCCAGCATCTTCACAATTCTTTATTATTTTTTTATTCAAAGGAGTCTTTTTAGTAGCGATCCCACCATCATCATATTAAAAAAGGATGTGGTCAACGGAACAGTAAGAGAGCAGCATCATAAACACAACTCATTCAATAGTGTTTAGCGTTGATGTAGGTATTTTTTCAACTTTCTCACGGTAGATCCCGGCATTGCGTGGATACTGCATCAAAAATGATCAGAGCTTGAGAGCAGCAAGTCACGAACTCCTAAAATAATTATAAATCAACTCAAGGTAAAAAATTCCCACTGTACTTACGTGAATTATGTATCCGCTGGATTATTATGAGCAGCTTTTCAGTAAGAAAATGCCGGCTTCGCGCATATATAGATAACGTGCAAAAAAGTGTATTGGCAATAGTGTACCTATTAATGAGTGGTTTGGGGGACTTGACGAGCACCTAGTATACGGGATTATGAATTGAAAAGTAAAAGTATATGCATGTAAAACTTGTGGATATGGTACAGTGGGACGAATAGCCAATTCTTATGGAAATAATATAGACGGTTTATATATTATCTAGATCAAAAGCAGTGAATAGAACTTCATAGGGTTCAAATATTTTCAGTTATAATATCACAAGAGAGTGAGAATAAAGTGAAAATAACTCGACAGATTTTCGAAAATTTGTTGCCATATGGCAACAAGTTTGAGAAAGAAATTCCGACTTGTAAGTCGGAATACCGACTTGTATCTCGGAATTCCGAAATAGAGGTCATAACATATACAGAGTGGCCACTTTTTTAATGGGATTGTATTGGTAACTTTTAAACCATAAGAGTTAGAAAGTCGGTCAAATGAAGAAAAAGTTGCATTCATAGGAGCATTGTCAAGCAGTTCAAATAAATCGAGATTATCAGGGCCGGTTATTGAGATATCATAAGAAAAGTAAATTCTGTCATTTTGATTTTTCTTTTTTTCCCACTTTATTTCGAATATTATCAAAAAATGTCACAGGAGTTTTTTATTCGACAGTTAATTACCCTCAATTTGGCATAATCAGATTTCGTATCCAACGTTTCGTACGCTCTGGGCCACCCTCAACCTAATTTTTTTCAATACGGACCTGCATATTTTATGACACTTTTCGAAATAACTTTTAACGCTGAATTCAACGATATATCAAACAATGTCATTCAAAGTTGATTTTCAGGTGATTTTGACCCTTATCCAAATTTCTTTGGGTCGGATCTGTATTACATTTAGGTACCTTTAGTTTAATTAACAACATGCAATACAATAATTTCGATAAGAAAATCAACTTACTCATCTTCAACTGAATGGAACGTAACAGAATCAAAGCAAGAAACAAGTAATAATTATTTACAAATTTCAGGAGGTGAAAAACCTAATTTATAATAATTAAACGAAACTATCATTTAATGAAAGAAAAATCAAATGATTATTCGAAAGTAAATGATGAACATTAATGAAGTAGGTGTTCGAAATGTCCACCCTTTTGTAAAATGCACTTTGCGGTTCTGGAACCCATACTTCTTATACATTTGCTTATTTCGTCTCCTTGAATACCTTCCAATACATTCTCAATCTTCTCGCGAAGAATCTCTATTGTCGGGTTCGTAGTATCATAAATTTTATTTTTGAGATATCCCCACAAATAAAAATCTAGCGTATTCAAATCCGGAGATCTGGCAGGCCATGCTACTGGACCTCTTGTCCCAATCCATGAATCGGGAAAAGTTCGATTTAGATAGTCTGTGACTATTCTTGAGTTGTGTGGACCACATCCGTCTTGTTGGAACCATGGACTATTACCCCGATACCGTATAGGAAGATCATCCAACATTTCTTTTATAATTTCTACATATTTTGCTCCGGTTAGGTTGCCTTCAATAAAATGGGGTCCCAGTAATTCATTATTCAACAAACCGCACCATATGTTCAAAGAAAAACTATATTGATGTCTAACTTCATGAATTAAGTGAGGATTTTCTGTGGCATAAAAATGTTTGTTCCTTCGATTGAACATGCCAGAATTTGTGAATGTCGTTTCGTCTCCCCAAATGATATTGTGCGCAAAATTGTTGTTATTCCGCACCTTCCGTTGAAACCAATTACAGAATTGCAACCTTCTCTCAGGATCATTGCGATATAGTTTTGCACGGCTTGGTATTTATAGTCATGGTATCCGTGTCTCTTGAGTATTTTATTAACAGCACTTTTTGATAAATTGCATTCACTGGCCATAGTTCTCGATCCTATTCCTGGATTCATTCGAATTTGGGCCAGAACATTGATGTCATTGATAGGCTCGTTTCGTCGTACATAAGGACCTCTAGGTTTGATGAATGAATTATGTGCAAGTAACGTTGTGATAAACGTCGAAACATTTTAATATTCGGTGTTGTTCTTTCAGGATATAATTCACCATACCTTTGTTGTGCTTTGAACGAATTTCTATCTAGTTTTATGTACACTTCGTACATATCTCTCTTCTCTTCATTTGTGTATCTTACCATATCGAATAAGTTAAATTGAAATTACTCAGAAAAGTATTTAATGACAAGTTCTTGTGACACAATAATAAACGAAGTGACAAATAATATGACATTTCTTGTTATGTTCTTTTTTATCCACGGCCTACTACTTGAAAATAATACATTCAATAAACCTAGAGTTGTGTGTATGTAAGAAAAAACAAGTCTATCAACGATATCAATGTTCTGACCCAAATTCAATTGAACCCAGAAAAAAAAAATCGAGGACTGTGGCCAGTGAATGCAATTTATCAAAAACTGCTGTCAAGAGACGCGAATACAATGATTTTAAATTTGAATACCAAGCCTTGCAAAAATTATATCGTAATGATCTCAAAATAAAGTTCGATTCTGTTATTTGTTTCAACGGAACAAATGACAAATCCAACAATGATGATTCCTCGCGAGAAGATTGAGAATGTATTGGAAAGTATTCAAGGAGACGAAATAAGCAAATGTATAAGAAGTATGGGTTCCAGAACCGCAAAGTGCATTTTACAAAATGGTGGACATTTCGAACACTTACTTCATTAATGTTCATAATTTACTTTCGAATAATCATTTGATTTTTCTTTCATTAAATGATAGTTTCGTTTAATTATTATGAATTAGGTTTTTCACCTCTTGAAATTTGTAAATAATTATTACTTGTTTCTTGCTTTGATTCTGTTACGTTCCATTCAGTTGAAGATGGGTAAGTTGATTTTCTTATCGAAATGTATTGCATGTTGTTAATTAAACTAAAGGTACCTAAATGTACTACAGATCCGACCCAAAGAAATTTGGATAAGGGTCAAAATCACCTGAAAATCAACTTTGAATGACATTGTATAATATATCGTTGAATTCAGCGTTAAAAGTTATTACGAAAAGTGTCATAAAATATGCAGGCCCGTATTGAAAAAAATTAGGTTGATGGTGGCCCAGAGCGTACGAAACGTTGGATACGAAATCTGATTATGTCAAATTGAGGATAATTCACTGTCGAATGAAAAACTCCCGTGACATTTTTTGATAATATTCGAAATAAAGTGGGAAAAAAAGAAAAATCAAAATGACAGAATTTACTTTTCTTATGATATCTCAATAACCGGCCCTGATAATCTCGATTTGTTTGAACTGCTTGACAATTCTTCTATGAATGCAACTTTTTCTCCAGTTGACCGACCTTCTTACTCTTATGGTTTAAAAGTTACCCATACAATCCCATTAAAAAAGTGGCCACTCTGTTATATATATATATATATATATATATATATATGTATGTATCAACGTGGGTGGACGATAGTTGTTTCCCTGTTTGAGATAAAAAAAATGTTTCAAATAAAAGTTGTAGAAAGCAATAAAAGCTATTTTCCAACAATAACTACCAATATAATAGGGTGTTCGAAAAATCTGTAACTCATCAAAGTTATGTTTTTTCAAATTTCAAATTTCACTCTATTGAATTCCTTTGGATGAGTGTTTCTCAAAAATAAAGGGTGTTATGGGTTTATTTATACCAGGCGATTCGGGAGTTATGCTGGAATTTTTTTTATAAAATGGATTTATTCAACACCAAATATCTCTAAATCAATAAATTGGACTAAGAAAATGTTTCAACTTGATATTTTAGAAAATGGTGTATTTTCATTTCCTATTCATAATTTTGACGTACAAGGGGCAACCAAAACTCGGGATCACTTTTTTCCCAGTTTTCTCAAATGGAACAGTCTGTAAATGAAGCTATACCAGAATAGTCCACACTATAAGTTTGCAGGAAATGTACTGTTTGCCTGCTTGATTTCCATCGCAAATGTATCTAATTCTTAAGGAAAGTGTTAAAAAGTCATCGGAACACCAATAAAGATTTTTTTCAATTCAATGCTGGACAAAAGAGGTAACAAAATAAACTTAAACAATTCAAAAAAGCGTAAATTTACAGCAGATTTTCAAACAATCTCCCATTTTGAGCTATCTACAAATTGAGTCTATCTACAAATTCTCTTCGGACATCAATTGATCTTGTAATAGAGCGAAAAACTTCTTCAATTATATTCTTCATGACTCCTGGTGTCGTTGGTTTTTCGCGGGAAGACCTCTCCTAACATGTATCCAGAGAAAGAAATAGGGAGCGTGAGGACTTGGGACCTTGCTGCTCCTCCAGAAATGTATCATTTACAATTTCCCTTGTACCTACGTGAAGATTCTCAATAGTTAACGACATCATCGATAAGTTTTATTCTCTTCCTTCCACGTTTTGTTTACTTTTTGTGCTTTACACTTCATCCTGTTACCACAAATCTCTCCTTCGAAAAGCAGCTTCTGGAACATCCACCCGGAATGTAGATCACATTATCACTTATATAAAATCATCTTTGGAATATTTCAATGTTATAGGAATTGTCAACAAACTTGACATCCAATTATGGAGGAGATGAATTTATAGTTGAAATCTAATATTTTTTTTGCTTCGAAATAAAATTATCCACCGAAGAACTGATATACAAGATATACATTTTGGGTGACTCTGACAGAAATTGTATATCAGCCAGTAGAATGCATGCAGTTCGATATCCTGATTCGAAGTCTATACGACCAGAGAGTTTTCGGAGGGTTAAAAAAAGATTTGAGGAAACTGGCAGTGTCGAGCACAAGAAAAGGCATGTAATAAATAAAATTGCAACAAAAGAAGGAAATGAATCAGCGGTGATGCTTTCAACCGTTGAGAATCCTCATGTTAGTACGAGGAAAATTGCAAGAGAGCTGAATATAAGTCATACTTCCGTGAACAGAATATTCATCTATACCGAATTGAATTACATCAAGAACTCTATGAAAGGGATTATGATACCAGAGTTCGCTATTGCGAAAATATATCGAATTTCATTCGCGATAAACCAAATTTTCTGAAATACATTTTGTTTAGTGACGAGTCCACATTCAAAAGTAATGGGATGGACTAGATCCAATTGCCACTACTACTCGACAGAGAAGCCTTATTGGGTCAGAGGACTTGAAAACCAAAAAAGATGGTCGATAAATTTTGGGGATTGGAGATTAGGTTATAGGACCATATTTCTCTGATGGGCCACTGAATGGAGAAAGTTTCTCCGAAATGACTTTCCATATTTGTTGAGGGATGTACCGATTGACAATAGACACAGGTTATATTACCAACATGATAACGCGCCTACCACATTGAAAATCAGGTAAGATGATTTTTAAACATATGGTGCAGAAATAAATTGATATAAAAAAACAGACCCATTCAGTGACCAGCAAGGTTCCCAGTCCTCATGCCCTTAGATTTCTTCCTCTGGAGATATGTTAAGGGAGAGGTCGGTCTACCGCGAGAAAGCAACGGCATGAGAAGACATGAAGAATGGAATTAGAGTAAGTTTTTCGCTCTATTTCAAGATCAACTTTCATTGATGTCCGAAAAGCAATTGTAGATACACTCAATTTGTACATAGCTCAAAATGGGAGATTGTTGAAACATCTGCTGTGAATTCACGCTTTTAAAATTTTTTTTGAGGTCATTTTGTTACCTCTTCTGTACAGTATTGAAACATAAAATCGTTATTGCTGTTATGATAACTTTTTTATACCTTCCGCAAGAATTGGAAACATTTGCGATGGAAATCAAGTAGGCAAACACTACATTATCTGCTAACTCATAGTGTGGACCATTCTGGTATACAGGCTGTTCCATTTGAAAAAACTGAATAAAAAGTGATCCCGAGTTTTGGATGCCTCTGTATGGGAAAAGCGCTATTCTGAAAAATTATGATTAGGAAATGAAAATACAGCATTTTCGAGAATATTGAGTGGAAAAATTTTCTTGAACCAAATTATTGATTTTGAGATATTTGGTGTTGAATGAATCCATTTTGTGACAAAACTTCCACCATAATTCCCGAATCGCCTGGTATAAACCCATAGAACCCTATATTTTTGAGAAACACTATTTCAAAGGAATTCAATCATTTAAAAAAATATAACTTTCATTAGTCACCAAGTTATCGAACACCCTGTAGTTGGTAGTTATTTTTGGAACATAACTTTTATTGCTTTCTACAACTTCTATTTGAGACATTTTTTCTTATCTCAAATATCCCTATTTCCATCTATTGTCCACCCACGTTGATACATCCTGTACATATTTATATGTATATATATATATATATATATATATATATATATATATATATATATATATATATATATATATATTGTTATGTTAGGAAGGACCAGTAATATATTTTAAAGTTGAAAAAGAAATAATTTCTTAAAATATTCACAAAAATAATAAATATTTAATAGTTAGTAGTTCATGAGATTTTTGAGATTCTATTTATTTTATGAAGCCTCTGTATAATATTGATAGGTAAAGATATGCAAATACTATAATGCAAACATTTTCTTGCATTTTCAAAAAAGATTACAACATATAATGGTTTGAAATACAACAAAAAGTCCAGATTTACAAAATTATTCTGGATTAAATGTGATCAACAAAATTATAAGGTTGGAACATACAGTATATGAAATTGCATCCAACTAAAATAGCCAATGGGAGAACAAGAAACCTCTTGATGAAAATAGCCAATCAGGGAACAGAGATGGTTAGATAAAAGATTTGAAATTGTGAAAAAGTAAGAACACAGAAACGTCAAAGATAATTATGATCAAACATTGTATTTAGTTTATAAGAAATGTAAAATATGTTAGTTGATAAGTTTTCTCAAATAACACCAAATTAGTGAAAGTGCGACAAGAAAGTGCGCGATTTGAAAATTCAAATAAGATGACAAAACAGAAATGGTATCCAGGAGAAGAAAAAACAAAGCGAGGAGGAGATTGTTTTTTTTTTAAAAGAAGCCACGTATAAAATTTGAGAGAGAGAAATTCATTTTAATTTAACGCTGAAAATAGGGCTCCACGAGACCGCCAGAGCATGCGCGTGCCGTCTCTTAAGAGAGTACACCACATAAAATATTATAGTATTTAATAAATATCAATTAAAAAATTTTAATAAATTATGGTGTGTTTTTAACAAGTTAGGCATTTGTTAATTAGTCCTTATTTTTCGGACCTCGGTTTTCATAAAAAACAGCATAAAAGTTTAAATAATAGCTCTAAAAATTGTTCGCACCTTCCTTATATATATATTGTTTTTTTTTTTTTTTATGTTCTGGTTCCCACGAAAAGGGATATCCTGTAATGTTCAGAGAACATCGTGGGAACCTAGGGAAAGAAGGTAGGAGTTGGTGTTCTTCTTAAATTTCTGAAGGTTGTATGCCTCGGGGAACACCTCCCTAGGCAATGAGTTCCAAAGCCTCGCTGTTCGTTGGATGAACGAGTCTTTGGAAAGTGATGTTCTGCAGGTTTCCAAAGTGACCACGAAGGGGTGTGATGACTGAACTTGACGGGTTAATCTCGAAGAGACTGCCAAAGCAGGAACGATTGTTGATATTTCAGAAGAGCATCGCCCATGAAAATATCTATAAAATAGAGACAAATCGCCAACTTTTCTACGGTGTTCCAGACATAGGAGTTTGTAGCGGGGATCACCGACGGACAATTGCCCTTTTGGACAGAATCCAATAGCCTCAGGATATGTTTAGGTGCCGCACTCCAAATATGGGAACAGTATTCCAGGACAGGTCGGATCTGTGCCTTATAGATCATAAGCAGCTGACTGGGGGTGAAATAGCTCTTGGCACGAAACAGAAAACCAAGTTTTTGGGATGCACTTTTGGCAATGGACCTCACGTGATTTTCCCAGGAAAGGTTATTGCTGATAGTAATACCAAGCATCGATATGGATGGCTTCAGTGGTATGGTTACTCCTGACAAAGTTATGTTAGGCACAGTGAGATCGGCTTTTCTAGAGAAAAGACATGCTTGTGTTTTGTTTGCATTGAATTCTACCAAGTTATTAGATCCCCATTCGAGAATTGTTGCCAAGTCCATATTTATATTATTAACATTTCTTTCTCGTTCATTTCTGGTTTCACGGGCTGATATAGGGGCCCTGGAAGAGAAAGCGGTATGGAGGGTACTATCATCGTCAGTGGTTCCTCATTCAAACAGGTTTGTGCCTTTAATTAGGTTTAGAAGCCTGTTGATAAGGTTCTTCGGATTCATGCCTGTTTCCGGGCTGATCTCTCCAAAGATTCTGTGTCGCCTACTACTTAGGGCGTCACAGTCGAAGATAATATGAGAGGCTATTTCCTCCTCTTCATCACATAACCCACACTCCACGGTTTCCCTGCGTACTCCCATGGTGTTTAGGTGTTTTCTTTCTTAGGCCGCAGTGTCCAGTCAACAGACCTATTATTATACGAGCCTTCGTTCTGTTCAGGTTCAGAAGGTCAGCCGTCAGGGTCCGGTTTGGATGCTCTACCATGACTTTGCTGTGTATTTGCCCGACAGTTTGATCCCAATATTGTTCTTTTCAGCTACTCGTCGATCAGGGTCCTGCAACGGTTTTTGCTAATCCCATGTGCAGGTTCTGGCTCTGTGAATAGCGTTTCAGATGCTTGTCTAGCTAGCTGGTCCGCTTTGACGTTGCTTTCAATGCCTCTATGACCTGGCACCCACATCAAGGTGACCTTGTTGTGTTTTTCCAGCTCGATGAGGTTCTGGAGGCAGTCCCAGACCAGTTTGGACTTCATCTGTATGGAGTTGAGTACTTTCATAGCACTTTGACAGTCAGATAGAATGTAGATGTGTTTTTCCCTATAACCACTTTCTAGATTCTTCTGGATGCGTACCATGATAGCATGTGTTTCAGCTTGGAATATCGTGGAGCATTTGCCAAGTGGTATTATGTAATCCCTTCTTGGCCTTACCCCATGTATTCCTGCTCCCGTTCCTTCAACTGTCTTTGAACCGTCTGTATACCAGACTATGTCCGCAGTTGATTGTGATTCTATACTCGGGGCCCATCCAGATCCATCAATTCGTGTTTCGAATGGTTTTTCGAATGAGTATAGGGGTTGCATGTAGTATGAAATCATTTCGAGTTCTTCGATGTTGATTACATGAGTGATTCTGGTATGTCCAGTTGTTCGGATTCTCCAGTTTTTTGTTTGTTTCAGTCTGTATGCACTCATCCTGGCCTCTCCAATGACATGTAAGTCAAGGGGTTCGAGGTTTAGGATGATTTCCATTGCAGCTGTTGAAGTGCTATTCATTGCACCCGTGATACAGAGACAGGCAAGCCTCTGGATTTTCCCAAGGTTGGTTTTTGCCTGTCTTTGATTTGTTTTTGGCCACCATAAGAGTGAGCCATAAGTTATTCTTGGTCTTATTACCGCTGTGTAAAGCCAGTGCATGGCTTTCGGTTTAAGCCCCCAGGTTTTTCCAAAAGCTCTCCTGCACATCATGAAGGTTATCTTGCTTTTATTGGTTACATGTTGAAGATGCGGCTTCCAGGTTAGTTTTTCGTCAAGAATCAGCCCTAGATATTTCACCTGCTCTACTACTTGTAATGTTCCACCGAATAGTCTGGGAGGTATGAGATCTCCCATGTTTCTCCTCCGGGTGAAGGGAATTAGTGTTGTTTTGTTCGGATTTGCCCTTAGGCTCTCTCTGTTACACCACTCCTCCACTGTCCTCAGTGCATTTTGCATTAGCTCTGAGGTTGTTCGAGTATTCTTTCCCTTGATGAGGATGACCAAGTTATCTGCATACCCTTGAGAGTAGTACCCTTGGTTATTCAGAGAAATTAGCAGTTCATCTACAACCATGTCCCACAGAAGGGGGGAGAGTATGTCCCCCTGTGGGGTACCTCTGGAAATTTCAACCTGCTCTGTTTCCTCGAACATGTTGGCTTGGACCAGTCTATTGTGAAGCATTGAGTGTATCCTGCCTCGGAATTCCGACTATAAGTGGAATTGTCCGGAATTCCGACTTGTATCTCGGAATTCCGACTTGTATCTCGGAATTCCGACTTGTATCTCGGAATTCCGACTTGTAAGTCGGAATTCCCACAGAATATATTCCTATATATATATATATATATATATATATATATATATATATATATGATAATCGCATTTGTTCAATATTTTCATTGTTATGACCACTATGTGGGAATTCCGACTTACAAGTCGGAATTCCGAGATACAAGTCGGAATTCCGACTCACAAGTCAGAATTCCGAGATACAAGTCGGAATTCCGAGATACAAGTCGGAATTCCGAGATATTATGATTTGCTTAAAAACTTTAATTCGACTTTCCGGACTCCACATGATTAGTATTGAAATTTTCGAAGTTATCGATACAACACATCAATATTTTATTGTTTTCGTTTTCTTGCACTTTATTCAATACATTTTTTTACCCATTTGCTTCAGCTGGACCAACTCATTGAAAACGTCATGGCAGTAGTTTACCGCTGCTTATCTATTCATTCATTCCGTTCATTCTGTCAATCCATCCATTACCGGCATAACCTAACATAAGCCTGTTTTGTATTGCTTCCGTCGATGATTAACACTTATTTGCTTTCATATTTTATTCATAAAAATGGATGATGAATGTTTGAAAGAGTTGAAGTCATTGAAAGACGTGGAGTGGAGCACATAAGTAACATGATGGCTCTGATCTTTGGACTCTGGGAAGTCTAGGTTCGGATTACATTCCCATTCTGGAAGCTAATCTATAGTAGTTGGTGATATATGGTTCATCAATTCTATTCAAATTTTCACTTGGCATTTTATAGATTTCTAAAATTCAACTCCAAAATAAATTATTTGAAAAGAGTAGATTGTATCATGTCATCCTCATCTGGCTCGATTCGAGCTTCAGTATCTGATAATATACCAAGTTACTTTAAGGAATTCATTTTTGGTAACTTTGACTTCGTTGTAGACATTTAGTCTTATTAGACAAATATTGTAGTAATCTATCACCCTCATTGTGGAACAGTAGGTATAAACTAGGACAAAAAATGCCCAGGAAACTTAATTGGTGCCAAAATAGGTAATGTAGAGTGTATAGTAGACCTGTTTTCCGACTTGTTTATTCCCTGACTATGTGAACATACATGAGGTAATAATTAGGTTAATATTTACTAGAAAGTATTCCCTGAAAGTTCAAGTACTCTGAACACATTTTGCTGGTCATCTTCAGGTGAAATTGAACCTAATAAATAACTCTATTGACCCATGAGGCTGTGAAGGTATATTTGAAATTCATAACAAGTAATTTCATACTATGCACTACGCCTATTAAGTTTATGGTTTTCGAAGGAGATCCGGTGGTCTCAGTTACGGTTTTCATAACTCGAATTAAAACTTTGGAGTTAGTTGGTAATTGAAGGTGGAATATTTGGTCAGAAATAGGTAAATTCCGACTTCTTCAAGCCATTTTACTCCTCTGCTTGGTATTATTTTCCAATAATGTTAGTTGGGCAACGTTTTTAAACGGATTAAAAGTATAACATAATTTCTCCTAGCCCCATACGTAGTTATAAACCCATAAAGATTGTCCTAAAATTTGTGATTGGGAATTTTTAATTGCTATAAAAATACTTGAAAGATTCAAAACGAGAAACGTGGGATGCAAGCAATAGATAATAATAAGGAGTGTGTTGAGAAAACGCACATAACAATTCATATCATTTGCATGCATCAATTATCTATTGCATTCGCTCCACGTTTTTCGTTTTAAATCTTACAAGTATTTTGATAGCTATTGAAAATTAAAAACATCACAATCACAAATTTTCAGGACAATCTGGTTAGGAATCTGTATGGAATTATAAATCTGAATGGGTCAAGGAGAAATTATTTTGTATTTTCAGCACGTTTTAAAAACGTGCTATATTGAAACAAATATTTAATCGAGAGAGCCCTTCTTCTGAGTCTATTCGGTTTATTGGTTAAAAGTTTTCTTTGCGTGTTTCTTTATTATTCCTTCCCAAAGAATTAGATCATTCCCAGGCGAGCGCACCCAAAGATATCAACACCGTGCATCGTTTCATTAAAGCTCAACAAATACCGAAGTGTAAAGTATAAGTAACCCACACGAACAAAATCCAATATTTGCCTTATCACTCAGCGCGTGTAGAAAGAAGTAAAGACTACAAACGACGGTCGACGTCACCGATTTTCCGTCCTCTTCCAGCCAGGTGCTATGTAAAGGCATCTGTAAATAAAAGTGCTCGTGGGAACGTTCTCGATCTAGAGTCCCACGAAAAGACCCTCCATCAAGTAAGCTGTGCGGCTCGTGTATTGTTTTCTGTGGCGGCAAGGAGGCATGACGCTGGCGCGGGCCGGACGCTCGACTGGCGTGTTTCCTACAAGGGTTGTCAAAATCTTATTGTCCCTGTCCGATTTTGGGTTCGCTGACGGTCAAGACAAGAACATCGGGATAGGTAATAGGTATCGTGTACATCCTATTCATGAGTAGGACAAAAGGTGTTTTCTAGGCACCCCTTTTTTGTGGAGCTTTAGAAGAATATCACATTAATTTACAGTGTATTATCATCCCAAGAAACTTTAACTTTGATAGGGTTATACAAAAACAAATACATTGTAAATACACCAAATAATAAAAAAAAAACAAAAACCCCGACTGCGTTAAAAATAAATAATAACTGATAACTGAAAAGAGAAAAACAAGCTCGATAATCTATGAAAAGAAACAAAAATCTATGTATGCATTATGATGCAATGTATTTTTTTGTTCAATACCTACCTAACCATATAATAAAATGTACTTTTATATATACACAGAACGAAAAAGGTACGTTATATCAATAAAAAAGTACATCAAATCAGTGAACGTCAACATTAATTTTGGGGTGTAATTGATACAATGAACGGTCGTACGTAAATTTTCTTGTTGATTGAGTTATGACTGCTGTACGTTGAATCGATGAATAATGGTCATGGATCTATGTTTGCCGGTTATTAATATTACGAATGGATTTACATTAGTTTATGGTTGTTGTACGTTGAATCAATAAACAGTGAGCATGGATCAATGTTTGCCAGTTATTATTATTACGAATGGATTTACATTAGTTCATGGTTGTTGTACGTTGAATTAATAAACAGTGATTATAGATCTATGTTTGCCGGTTATTAATATTACGAATGGATTTACATTAGTTTATGGTTGGTGTACGTTGAATCAATAAACAGTGAGCATGGATCTATGATCACCGGTTATTAATATTACGAACGGTAAACATTAGTTTAGATTGATGTACATTAAATCAATTAACAGTGAGCATGAATATGTGAGTGCCAGTTATTAATATTACGAACGACAGACTTAGTTTATGACAGCTGTACATTAAATTAATAACCAGTAAGCATGGATCTATGGTCGGCGATGATTGAAATTGCGAATGATAGACATTAGTAGTTAATGATTGTCTATGTTGAATCAATGAAAAATGAGCATGAATCTATGTTCGCCAGTTATCGATGTTACAAAATTTCGATCGATGTTAACAAAATTTATTGGTATTCAGCAGTAATAGTATTCGTCAAAAATAATGTTATTTAGCAGTGGTACAGTCCCTGTCAGAAATAATTTAATTATTTTTTACGAGTAGAATAATCCATTTTTCAATTTAAAAAAACCCATTATCGACTCAAAATTATCTGGTACATCAACTGATTCGATGTGCTCCTCTAAATAATAATCAATACATTTACAGGGCAGTCGCAAAAAACTGGATTTTTTTATAATATCCAATATTTTTTCATTTATTGTTAAAATCTAATTGTATCAAAAAATTAATTTTTGAATTTTTGTTTAATAATAACCAAAAAGTTTTTAAACAAAAACACAAAATAATCGAAGACTGATGAACTAAGACAATATTTAAAATACAAATATTTACTCACCATAAACATTTTCTGTAAAAATTTATGAATATTGCCCTTTCCATTCCGAATAATACTAAAGTGCCTATTAATCATTTTTAAGATAGATTATTTTGTCATTCCCAAATCAATAGAGGGATAGACAAAAATGCAACAGTTGAAGTTGACCACTTCTGTAATAAAAGGGGGTGGGAGCAACTTGTTCTTTTACTGACAAAGACAGGATCACATTTTTTTGTGGAAGGTTAAAAACCCAGAGAAAGATGCGAACAATCTCAAAAGGGGTTTTTTCAAAATAAAGACGTGCTCATTACGTAATTTGGTTTTATTTCAAAAAAGATTCACAGATCATATTAACCTTGGGGCTCTCAAGCGGGACCTTATGTTTATAAAAGCCTTTTTCTAGAAAGTTCCAGAACATTTTGCTTTCCTGTGGAAAGTCTAAATTAAATAAATAAATGATTTTAAATATGTATCGACAGCCTTGATGATATGGAAAAATGTATAGCGAATATCGTCAAAGTAGACACAAATGCTTGAAATATTGGAGATTTGATCACCAAGGCATAATGTGAAGGGCTGAATTGCCGTTTTTTTTGCTTTAAAATTTATTATGTGCTCTTCAACTTCTTGCTGGGTTTTAACACAAAATAAAAATGATTCCTGTGAATCTTTGATTGTATACTTTGTGTGGGTTGTCTTGCCAGTAATATATTTTGAGCAAAACTTGGTCGATGTCACTAAATATCCATGGATAGCCCATAAAACTGACGCGTATTTCCATCTAAAAAAAAGTAGTTATAAAAGATATAAGTAGGCACCTAAACATATAACCGGAAATTTAATAATGAAAAATTTAGGGATTTTTAAAAATTAAGGCCTAAGCAATTAATTTATTTATCAATTTTCGGTTCTCAGATTTAAGCTTTGAAAACTTACTCTCATCACAATTATTTTTCACAGATTTTTCCAAAAGGGCTTTTGTAGCTCTATCCTTGATTTGCCCGTCTTTCTGCAGGAATGCCACTATGTTGGGAAAACTATTCTCCCAATTATTCAAAAGTATCTCCCCATTTCCAAAAGCAATCTCGTAATCTATATCACCCTGAAAAAAATTCAATAAATTAAGTAACAAACAGATCCAAATACCATGAGTGAAGTTTTCCTCATCGTAAGAATTGTAAAAAGAAGTATCGCAAAATTACAGGACTTGAAGACTCACCTTCCTAAAATGCTTTGAGTTGTGTATTCCTTTAATCTGACACAATTTCACAACCCCACAGAAACGCGATCCACCCCTTTCAACTTTTTAGCGTCGACTGAACAAATAAAACCTGAGTTATCGGCAAATGAAGTATTGGCGTCAAAATTAAGTGCGCATATGAGACCTTTTCGTAATATTAATGTTTGGGGTGATTGTTCTATGGTCAGGCAGCATTAATTTGGCGCGTATTCTAGAAGATAATGTTTGGTTTCGTAAAATCAACGTTTAGTGCTCTTTGAATCAATGCAGACCTTTAATTATTTTCTTATGTTTGCTGTTGATGGATCTATGACGAAAAATGTATTGTTTTAATGATGAAAAACATATATCAATAAACATCAAACGTTGACTCAATGGATTTTTTCATCATATGAATTAAAAAAATTATAAATTTCTGATGTTTTGCGTTTATTGTTTGATGTTGGCTCGTTCATTGTTTCAGTGTCTTGAGATATTAGTCTATATCAGAAATCATTGTATAAATCATCGATTCGTAATATTAGTGTTGAAAAAATTGACGACCACCGTTCATTAATTATACGTAAAAATTTCTTTCTGTGTATAAACTTGAATGAAGGCGCGTGCCTAGGGTGAAACTTCAGTCACACTATTGTATTTATACTTAATTCCATATAAAAAAATATAATAAAAAATAAACAGAATGTTCTTCGAAACGAAAACAATTAACCAGAAATAAGAGAATGTCTAACAAAAAATACATAAAAACTAAACAGATTAAATTACAAAAACAGATTATAAGGGATAAATATGATATCAAATTTAAAATTCTAATTTTCCATTTTCTTAGAACCGTCTCTGTCTATAATATTATAGGGTGAGTGCACGCATAGTTGACCGATTAAGAGCTTTTTCGAAAAAATAACTTATATATACTAAAATATCAACTTATGAAAATTAAAAATATATACAAGAAGAACCAAGGTTAGGGATTCCCAATATTATGTACCTACAATCTTGTATATATGAGTAAAAATAGTAATAAATTATCAGTAATTGACCAGGAAGAATTTTACCCAGACGTTGACCACTTGAAGAATCAAATTAAATTTTTGTTTTTCAGTTTTATTGTTATTTTTTTTTATTTCAGTCTCATTCTCAGTTTCTCCTTCGACAGTTCCATTTCATTCATCATCATTATTAGTTTCATTTCCCAATACTATATCAGTGTCTTTTCCTTCATCGTGTTATTGACATATTTTTCAAGTTTCTCCAAACATCATATAATTATTATTCTAACTTATCGCCCCATTTCTGCTTTTTTGAATTGTTCCCATCCTTTTTTGGGGATTAGGTGAATCCCAAAGTTGATGACCAAAAACCCATAGTGGACCAATTACTAGATCCGCTTCAAAATAGGGATATTTTTTAAATAAAAATACACCTTGTACCCATACCCAAAGCTATGAAACAGACAAAGATGTACAACTATTAGTTCCTCTGCAATACCAGTAGTTGACCAAAGTGGTCAATTACTAGAGCTTCAACAAATATTTCGTTTTATTGGTTAACCACATGAATTAAAAAAGTGAAAACACACAATTGCACCAATGAGTACAATGAAAGTAGGTAATTATATCAATCTAGCAACTAGTACATCAAATATGTTTTCAATAAAACTATCAACATGAACGGATGATTTGAGATTACTAAAATTTGTCTACTTACCATGCTTCTTGCCACATCACCTGTTTACTGTCAGTGAAAGACGAAAAATTTGTAAACATAGGCAACCAAAAAAACAATATAGTATCCTTATTTCCACGCATTAACGGTCAACTACCGGTGCCACAACTCTAGTAGGTAAGAAGCAGATTTTGTTTTGTAAACATATACAGTTTTGACATTTGTCTACCTAGTCTAGTTGTCACGTATTTAAGTCGTCCAAATTAACAATTTTAATTAAAAAAACAGTTCATTTTACGAATTATGGGTTTCCAGATATGAATTACATGTATGGGCTTGCTGATGGTAACGCACTGGAAGCCAGGCGGTTGTATGAAGAGCGCTTTCCAACTAGAAATATTCCGTATGCACGAACATTTTCAAACATTCATAGAAGGTTGTGCGATAAGGGTTGTTTTGAACAGGAGTACAACGTTCTGTAAGAACACCAGGAATTGAGGCAGCGGTTTTGAATTCAATTGAGGAAGATCCTGGATTAAGTACACGAAAAATTGGGAACAATTTGAATATCTCACATAATTCTTGTTTGGAAAATTCTCCATGACATTTTATTATATCCCTACCAGATCCAACGGGTTCAAATGCTACTCCTTCGCGACTTTCCAACACCGCTGAACTTTTGCCAATGGTTTCTTCAAATGTATACGAAGAAAATCCATTATTTGATACTGAAATTTCATTCTCCGATGAAGTCAATTTTTCCAGAAACGTCATTCAAAACTTTCACAATAATCATGCATACACCCACATACAATCTTGGGATCCCGTCACCAGGAGCAGTTTTCCGTTGACGTGTGGTGATTATTTAATTGGACCTTAATTTCTTCATGCGAGGTTGATTGGGCATAATTACCGGCAGTTTCTCGAAGAAGATTTGCCAGCTTTGATGGAAGATGTTCCGATTTTAGTAAGGAATGACTTATGCATGACGAGTCGCCAAAATTACAATAATCGCTGGATAGAAATAGAAATATTTATTTATCCTTTGTGACATTACAAACATGTATAGGACAAGTCAGTTACCTGCTGTAAAAGGTGTATTTTGAGGTTATCTCAAAATTATGAACACGAATAATACATAACAATATACAGTTGGTATGAATAAAATAAAATAAAATAGTATTAAAATAGTACATTTCCTATAAACTAACATAGAATGTATTCATTGCACTATACAGGCATATTTATGCGAATACAGACGGCATAAACAAAGACAAGACAAGCTATCATGGAGGTATTCTTTTACACTATAGTAGCATTTTTCTAACATTACATTTTTTATGGTCCTTTTGAAATTACTGAAGAAGTCCATACTTGTAGAAGTCAGTGGGAGTTTATTATGAATTTTCATTCCCATGGATCTAAAACTATTTTCAAGTTTTGTAGTTTTGTGTCTGGGGACACATAGATGATCAGAATTCCTGGTATCATAATCATGATTTGCAGAATTCAGATCAAATTTATCAATATTTTTTCTTACATACAAGATACAGTGGTAGATATAAATGCTGTAGAACGACATAATTTTATATTTGATGAATATGGGCTTACAAGTTTGTCTGAACATTTTTCGTATGATCTTTTTCTGTGTTACGAATATTCTATCGGCATCTGTGGAATTTCCCCATAAGATTAGGTTTTAACATAAGTGACTGTACACTAAACTGTAGTAGACGTTAATTACTGCACTGGTGGGCATGCAGTCTTTAATTCTTGAAATTGCATAAAAGGCCTTATTTATTTTTTTGTTAACTGCGTTAACTTGCTCTGTCCATCTGAGACTATCAATATGTAAGCCTAAGAACTTTGTTGTGGTTGATTCAATCATATTACTCTCGACTAGACATGTTAGAGAAGATGAGGTGGACGTAATATTATTGGAATGAAAATGTACACACTCTGTCTTATCGATATTAACCATTAGAGCGTTACGTTCACACCAGTTCACGAAAAAATTTACAGCATCTGCAATGGATGATATGAGTTCCTCTGAGGTATGTGCCGTGACCGCCAGTGAGGTATCGTCCGCATATATCGTCAGTAGTTGCGATTTTAGTTGAAGTGGTAAGTCGTTTATAAAAAGTAGGAATATCAGCGGTCCGAGCACAGAGCCCTGAGGAACTCCTCTATTCATAATATGAGAGTTGGATATAGCATCCTTTACTTCAACTATCATTTTCCTATTGCTGAGAAAGGCCACAGTCCAGTCCAAGGAAGTTCCTCTGAATCCAACATAGTACAATTTATTATCGATGAACTTTATGTATAAACTATCGAAGGAAAGCGATAGGTCGAAAACAGACCTGCCACGTGCTTTCCCTTATCTAGTTGCGCGTAAACATGCTCAAAAAGATTGCAAGCATCAATTTGTGTTGATCTGTCTGCTCGGAATCCATGTTGGTGTGTGGTTAATATCGTTGATATTTAAAAAATGTATCATACTACTGTAAACAATGTTTTCACCAATTTTGGAAATAACACTCAGCACTGATACTGGTCGATAGTTGGATAGGTTTTCAGGATCATTCTTTTTGTGAATTAGGATACCTTTAGCAAATTTAAGTAACGATGGAAACTTGCTTTCTTTAATCGATAGATTTATAAGATGACTCAAGTGATTTGATAGAGATTCAACACCTGCCTTCAATATTTTCACTGATATGTTATCAATGCCTGTACTAGGCTTGGTTTCCAGGTTTTTTATTACATCGATGAAAGAAAATTGTATTTCGTGCATAGAATAATTTATTCAATCGTAGCAAAGCGCTTTCGACCGTTAGGTCATCATCAGTGCGTACCTGAAAGTAAGTACTATTGATAGTAAAAAGTTACTGAAAAGTTTTTTTTTTTTAAAGAAAATTGACATATTTTAAAAGTGAGGTTACTTACTCGTCAGGTGTACAAGAAGCCAAAAAGACCACAAAACATCTCATGATCAATGAAAATTGTATAGGTTTACATAACATACTTTTTTTTTTTGTAAGAAACCATTATTTTGGTATGATAGCTGGACCCAATGACAAGTTTAAATGATAAAATGAGTATTCTAGGCCAGGATGACACTAGAAATAGAGTTTCCAGAATCAAGAAAGGAATATCCCTGTCATACGAAAACACACTAGAAGATGATCAATCTAATGAGGACTGTCATTCTGATATCTCCATGATTTTGTGTTCCATGTCTTTCTACTTCATCGTAATTTTTTTGGGTTCAGGTATCACACCAAAATAATGGTTTCTTACAAGAAATGAGAAAAAAGAGAAACATTTTAATCTCTAGTGTCATCCTGGCCTAGAATACTCATTTTAACATGTATGTTATGTAAACCTATACAATTTTCATTGATCATGAGATGTTTTATGGTCTTTTTGGCTTCTTGTACACCTGACGAGTAAGTAACCTCACTTTTAAAATATATCAATTTTCTTTCTCAAAAATAAAACTTTTCAGTAACTTTTTACTATCAATAGTACTTACTTTCAGGTACGCACTGATGATGACCTAACGGTCGAAAGCGCTTTGCTACGATTGAATAAATTATTTTATGCACGAAATACAATTTTCTTTCATCGATTATATCGATACGTGCACACAGTTGTTGTTGGCCTCGAATTTATAAAATAGTATTCAAGGTCGTTAGCAAAATATTCACCAAACGTATCTGCTATATCTGAAGGACATGTTAAAATTCCACCGTCAAAGGTGATTGTTAAATCCTGTTTTTTTTTGTTTTTCGATTTCTTTGTTAACTAAATTCCAGATTGTTTAAGGCTTATTATTAGACTTGAATATACGTTGCTCATTGAATTGCCGTTTGGCATTCCTGAGTAAATTGTTATGTTTGTTTTTTTCTTTCGATATAATTCTTGGACGTCGCTTTGTTCCAAATTTTTACTCAACGGAGGACCACAGGCATGGCCACCTAGCTCCCCGGACCTCAATAGTTTAGACTATTTCCTGAGGGGTCATCTTAAAACATTAGTTTACAACACACCAATTCATACTGAAGAGCAATTGTGAAATCATATTTTCTTGCGAAACTATAAGAAACAGTCCCGGCATTCTCCAAAGAGTACGTGAGTCCATGAGAAAAAGAGCAGAGGCATGCATATTTGCAGGAGGTTCACATTTTGAACATCTGATTTAATTTATTTCTTTGTGCGTTTAGAGTAATTTTGTGTTAGCATTCCAAAATGTATTTAGATTACTTCAATTTTATAATTTTACCGTTTAAAAATTAATGTCTTAAATAAATTTTTGTTTGAAGTTACAAAAATTGTTTTTTGTCGCGAGATGCAAATGAATGATGTTAATTTTTTTCAAGACACCAGATTTCCTCAGAAAGGAATGAGGATTGAGAAAAAGCAGTGGCGTATTTATCTTTAAAATGATTCAGTGCAAATGCATAGAAATTGTGTACTACGTTTCACAAAAATATCTAGGGTCATACCAAAGAATCATAGAGAAATATTTTTTCCTCAAAACTTTAGCAACCTGTAGTTCAAAAGTTAAGGCATTTAGGACATATGTTCATATGAAGTTTTTTCTCAGAATGGACCTAAGAATAATCTCTTTGAATATTAGCGTCTTATTGAAAAACGCCCTGCATAAAATAACTGAACAACTCAATGAATACCCACTTAGGCATTACCTGGGCGTGGGTGTCCTTGAATTGGGTATTGGTTATCCAATAAATACAAACAAACAAAATAGAACGGAACACTAATATCAGACATGAAATATTGCATTTGAGATGTAGGATGTAGATAAAAATATATTCATGTATACACACACACATACGTATACACACGCATATGAATGTACAAATATTCACATATATACAAGTACACATATATAACTACAATTAAAAGATGATATGGTGCAGCGCCAATGATTAGGGTTACAAATTATTCGCAGTGAGGAATAAAGGTATCTTGATATTATTAGATGACAACAACAATATATTTGAATAAAGTCCATAAAATAACAGGAATATCAATTATTTTCTGAATTTGACATTGCTCTTGTAACGGTTACACTGCAGAGCCGTATAAGTTACAAGTTGTATATAAATTACTAATACTATAGGCCCACATATAAATATATAATTTTCATTATTCTCGTAATTTAGAAGAGATATCTCGAGATGATAATCTTTCATCTACCTATTTTTGTGTAAAGTAAATATTTATATTTATTTATTTATATTTTGTATCATATCTCTGGAGTTCTTCTCTTCATTATATGGTAGACTTATTTAAAAATGATGATGACAAGATATCAATTCGTTTGTTAGACGATTATTGGCTGCATTAGTGAGGCGAGTATCAGTGGTTGCCTATCGATAAGTTCTAGAAAACTTGTAGGTGTTACCGACAAAGTGGGACGACCACATGACGTCAAAACAGCTGATCGAGACTATAATAATAATGATATAACTTTATTCAAGAAAAATATGGGTTTATAAGGATAATATTCAGAATGAATAAAGTAGGTTGGCGATAAGTATTTTTACACTTGTTTCGCAGAAAAAATACAATCGAATCATATACATTGGAGTCATATACAATAAATTTAGTTATAGACTATTTGAATTCAATATAAAATGAAAGCACTATATATCATATGTATAGAATTTGAATCATCGACACAAAAAATTTTAGATTCAATTTGGCCTAAATACAGTAGAAACTAAGCATATAATCTATTTGAATGAAGTGAATACAATAACGTTATAAACTCCAAAAAACAATGTGAATGAACTACAGTATTTTCATAATACTGTAGTTCATTCACATTGTATCGATAAGTTCTAGAAAACTTGTAGGTGTTACTGACAAAGTGGGACGACCACATGACGTCAAAACAGCTGATCGAGACTATAGGTATTGTCATTAAATATAGTATGTCCTTCTCTTTCTCAATAGATTGGAAAAAGTTATTCGAATATGAAAAGGAAGGTTGAGAGGTAAATCCAAATTACCCACGGAATTTGAATTTCCGGTTTCCCAAGTTTAGATTTGAATACAGTTTACAGTGGTTATTATTTAATCCATTATCGTATTTTTTACACGACGAGTTATTAATGGAGAATGACACAAGCCAACTTTGATAATTAATGGATTCAAAGTGTAAATTTCTCTATATATTTGAAACACTCTTCTTTGAATGAAGGTAGGGAATTCATCAAGAGAAATAATTTTACATTAAAAATTTTAATATTTCATTGGTATGAACTCCCATGGTTTCTTTAACCTCTAGCAACTTCGATTCTAAGCTCGTTCACTTTGTTATACAGAATGATCAAAAATATTTAAACAAACTTTGATAATCAAGTCTAGAGCTACGAAACCAGGAAGTACAGATATGTTATATATTGGTCAGGTACAAATCGTATAAATATTAAAGGGTTCTTGGTTCCTGGTAATGGTCAATTGATTATGGTACCTACTGGCAAATTAATTCATGGTACAGGACTATCAGGAGGTCACGTATAGACGACTCAGAATGCTGAGTCCTACCAAAGGGCTGATTTGCTGTGTTGCTGTGGACATCCAGACTAGTAGTACTGTTGATGTATACTCATTACTGCTCCAGAATTGTTAAGGTCAGACTATTCTGGAATATTTTTTGTAACTCGTTTTGAATTGAGGTGCTTGTACACATTACGTTGTTGGTACAAATTGCATTGTCGATTTTTAATTCCATTGTCTATTTACATTGGGTATGGATTTATTCACTAAAAATTTGATTCAACTTCATTGTGTTGATTTCCCCCAACGGTATAAACATAATTGATAATGCAACAGTGTGTAATATTTCAAAGTTGGGAAATATCCATATTTTTGTTGTCATATGTTTTCTACGGAAGTACATAACTGTACTTATTGATAAACCTTCTCAGCAATGTAAAATTGTATATATGATCATAGTACCGATACCGTTGTTTTTATAAAGTTGATGTTCACATATCAACCTTATTTTGAATTCGAGGAAACGCTTGTATCGATACTACTTCGAAACGTAACCCAAAAATATCGAAAACCTTTTTTTACTTGAATATTATATGTGATTTTTATAATGTGGGATACCACATTATTTTATAATTGGAAATACATTGGATATTATAGCAGAGTTTGATTTATAAATAAACCCTCCGAGAGTATTTTTGAATTGTCTATGTTCTATTTGGGAAAGTAATTAATAATTTTGTGGAGTATTTTTATATTCATAAACGTCAAAATACAATGTGCCAATCCGTAACTTTGTCTAACTAGATCTATATCAAATATGATATACAGAGAGGAAAACAACATATATAACAGTCTATAATTTATGTATACGTTTTTAAAGTTCTCAGTTGTAGTAGATTATTTTTCTAGTTTTATGTTTAACTGAGTGGCGTCCAAAAATGAGAAAGGAGTCATAAAATAATAATATTTAACATGACACTATATGAATCTATTAGGGCCAGTTCCCACACGAGTCACTTGTTCTGAGTAAATTAGCCGAGGGAAAATAAAGTAATATCTTGTCGCTATGTAAATAATGGCCACATAACCCGCTACACTGCATTTGTCTTCAAATGGATATCAATAAAACGCGTGATTCAATCTACTTCTGGAAACAGGATAAACGAAGGAAATTTAAACATAGTAATAATGAATATATATTTCAACGTTATTTTAGTCTGTACGAGCTTGAAGGGAAGCGAGACCATAATTACTATGTTAATTAATTCAGTTACGAGCCATAATTACATAAATACACCGCGACATATAAGATTTTAATGATTGAATCATGGATTCGGAAAGTTTCCGTATCATGATGTTCTCACGGATTCATATCTCATTCAAGTTAGAGGAGAATCGTTTTAAATAGCGCAGTTGATAACTTCCTCTTGACCCCAACGTCCGTCGTGTGATGGAATAGCATGCTGGTGGATTGGGTGTCATCACTAATGAATTCATCAAGTGTATTAAGACTGCATAAATAGTCTATTCTACAAACCGGAAAACGGGATCAATGAAATATTTCGACAATAATGTTTGAATGCATTTCTTTGATAGCGATTTGAAAATAAATGAAAAATGTCCACCCTGAAAATATTGTTACGAAACTGGGGTTTGTTTATTGAAATACTAGAATCAATTTAATATCCGTTTATTACACTTCGAAAACTCAAAACACCCTAACAATAAAATACTCAATCACATTTTACTACTAAAATGTAGCGTGTACCGCAATGCACTAAAAAATTCACTTTGAACTCGCTAATATGAATGAGTACTTCTTGAATGAATGACGCCCGACCTTATATATCCCCGGTCTTAGCTTCCAGAATCTTCGAGCAGTTCGTGGAAACATCTAGATGATTCCATGTCTGTCATCGGAAATTCCCGACCGTTACACCGTCTGGTTTCTTATAAACACGCAAGGGCTTACTGTACTTATTTTTATAAGTATATTATAGGTGAAATTTACGTCAGCTCGATCATTGAATTTGAAGAATTTTCGTCCAATCGGCTGAGGACTTATCTGATAGACCACAGTTGTCAATTCCACCCGTGGCGCATAGAAATGAATTCATCATAGGTTAGATGTTTACGGAGAACGGACCATAGGATTATTTTTGATTTTGGTTTCTTAGGTGATTAGTTCTGCTCTATCGATCCAAAATATTTTCAGCGCACGGCGTTGCTGTTTATATTGAAAAGTAGCAACAAGCTGAAATTTTGGATTTAGTTTACCAATGTCCTGTGTATAAGTTAGGTCTGAGGGAATTTGTTCTCTATTATATAGGGTCGTTCAAAATTTGTGATTTTACCGATAGATACAAAAATGGTGGGAAGTGCATTTTTTTAAAAGGGTAACCCTGTATATTATCAGATATCCAGAAGTTTCTTTCAAATGATATATTATGAGTCTAACCTAAATACGACAAAAAAGCGAGTTTCTATGAGAAACGGATTATTTTGCCATATTTTGTATTAGCTATTGAAATGGCATGGAGCATGTCATTAGAAAAATTCAAAATCGGAGCATCAATCATAAAACGTTTGCGTGTTCATTAACGAAAATTCGATATGAAAGGAATCAAAATAGAAGGCAATAACTATACAAATAAAGTTTTGATGACATTGTTCATTCTTCATGGTCAATGTGACCAAATTATAGCAAGAACATGCAGAAGGTTCAATGGAATGTATCCCGATTTACAACCAATGAACGAGAGAACTTGTACGATCACAAAACAATTTCATCAGTTATGGGTCAAAATTGAAAGCGAAAGCCTGTATCTTCATTATAAATGTGTTAGGCTATTTTCATGCATACGTGAATTTGCGTGAAGCTTCTATAAAAAGTGCAGAAGAAAATTTAGGCTCAACTCATTCTTCTCTTGAAAGGATCATAACATGCACCCATACAAGTTTACGAAAATTCAAGCCCTGAAACTAGATCATCAAAATAGTATACATTTTTGTGAAACCATTCTGATACGCCCCCAAGAAGATCCTAACTTTTTGAAGGAAATAATTTGGTCAGACGTAGCTGAATTTTCCAGTAAATGTATTTTTATTAGAAAAAACAAATATTCCTGGGCTGACAAGAATCCACATATTGTCAAGAAAAGGGGATATCAGGAAAAGTTTAGTTTTAACGAATTTTGCCTTCTAAAAAACTTTTTAACAAAAAATTAAACCGACGAAAAAATCAACTGAAAAGCAAAAAATAAAATAAATCTTCTTAGTCTAAATGATAATTGAGCTCCTAAACTAATGTAAGTAACTGATTTTGAGTCGGCGCCAAACAAACAATTATCGAAGATCATTATCTATGAAGAAGTCATCAAAACGCAGCCGTGCTCTCGCTGCCATCATTTTACGCTTCACCTAATTCAATTGGTAGTTTGTTTGGCTCAAAATCAGTTACTTACATAGTTTAGGAGCTCAATTATCATTTAGACTAAGGTTTATTTTATTTTTTGCTTTTCAGTTGATTTTTTCGTCGGTTCAATTTTTTGTTGAAAAGTTTTTATTTTTCAATTTTTTTGTGGCTAAAATCTACCAATTACTATCTACTTGTTTTTTGATTACTTCCAAAATACTTACTTACCCACCTTACTTCAACTATTACCAGTTAAATAAGATTATTATCTACTTTTACTATTTATTGTAATATAAATTATTTTCGTTGTTCTGGTTAGTTTATTTCATTACTTTGTATATCATTCCATCCTCTCATGAAACATACTGATTTTGACGGAACAAGAATAATGTCAGTAGCGATCTGTCATTGTCAACTACGTATGTGTGTGCCAATGTTCACTAGTGGAAAATCAATTATCCCCTATTTTTCTACACGTAAGGGTGGCTTAATTCCTTTCGAAATCCAAACATAAGGTATACCATATCTATTAAAAAAAGAATCATCCAAATCGAAGAACCCAGTACAAAGTTATGCCTGATAGAATCGGTTAACGGACCAGAATTCAGAGGGTGAGTGATCAATATCCTTCATTTCGCTACCCTTAGGGGTGGATTTCATCTTTCAAATTCAAATGGGACCAAATTCGAAGTACACCCTATCCACTGAAAAAAGAATTATCGGAATCGGACGCCTCAGTAAAAAGGTATGCGTGATCATACATAAAAAAATATGATGGAAAAACATCAAATATACGGGTCGAATAGAGAACCTCCTCCTTTTTGGTTTCGTCGGTTAAAAATATAACCAAATAAGATTTCTATTTTACGATGAACCGTTAGATTCTAAGGAATTCTAAGGTCAGTGGTGTACAATTTTTGGGATAATCTGTCAATAGAGGAGTATCGTACCTGCTGGTTTCATCTGGATGGGGCATCGGTTCATTGCACTGGGGAAGTAACAACGGAGTTGTCCCAAATGTTCGAAGATCGCTAGTTTGGGACCATGGAATTGGCCTGCGAGATCACCCGACCTAACACCACTTGATTTTTAGTTATGGGAGAATTTGAAAAGGAAAGTTTATATGACATCGGTGCCCAGTTAACGAGACCTGCGCCCAACGCGGGTGATCAATTGCATCGAGGAGATAGATGCCAATGAGATAAGGAGGCCACAAACATTTCTACATGTATCCGGATTTTCAAAAATGTTTGGAAATTAACGGTAGTCATTTTGAACAATTATTTTGAACTTTTTCTGAACTTTTATACATATTATGTTATTGTATTAACATTGTTAATTGCTGTTTAGCCGTTTTGTTTTTTATTTGTTATTTCACATAATGAAAATTGTTTTTTATTAGTATAGTAAATTTCGTTTCGCTTTCAGTTTTGACCCATAACTGATGAAAGATTTTGTAATCGTTAAAATTTTGTTGTAAATGTGGATACATTTCATTGAACTTTCTGCATGTTCTTGTTATAATTTGATCACATTGATCACGAAGAATGAACAATTCCATCAAAACTTCATATGAATAGTTATGCCCTCCATTTTGATCAAATCAAATTTTTGCAAACGTTTTATTATTGATCCACTGATTATCGAAGTTTCATAATGACATGTTCCATGACATACATGGTATTCCACTTGAAAAAATGCTTTATTGCACTTATCACCATTTTTTTATCTACCGGTAAATTTTGAACGATCCTGTATAATAGAGAAAAAATTGGTAAACTACACCCGAATTTCCAGTTTTCTACGAATCATGATTTTCAGATCTCACCTAGGTGAGACCACCAATGAATGTTCCATTACCAGCCACAGTTCGGAAGAATGTACATGATTTCATCAATCCAACTATCTATCAAAGACACGTGCCATTCAAATAAGTACTTAAATCAACGTTGTCATTCACAAGGTTTATGGTATTATTCATAAGGTATTTGGTTACAATACATTCCACAATATATTAATTACGCAATAGGTTAAACGACGACCCTAGTCTATCCTTTGTTTTCGGGTACCCCAAATTTTTGTATTGATTTATCATGAATGTAGATGAACATTATATCTCCACTCACGCCACTGGGTGACTTTCCTAGTCCAGGCCGGCCGATATGTCCAGAAAATACCTACATTTTCAAATTTTCCATGACATTTTAATTTTTTTATTCAAAATGGATGAAGTATAAAGCCAAAAATTCCACCAAAACGAAATTGAAAACGAATCCAAACGAAAAATAGCTTCACATATAAGGGTTCGAGGAATTGATATATGCTTCGCGTTTTTTTTTGTAATGGGATACGGGATTGTGCATCACGATGGCATATATATTTTCAGTAACTGAAGATTATCCTTGGGGTTGCAGTCATATAATATATTGGCCTGATAAAGTAAATTTCTTGTTTAACTTGTCGAGCTTTCGAAAATTTTATTTTATTTTTCAAGACATTAATGTGAGGTTTGTATCAAATAAATAATAGTTTAAAAAAACTAAAAAACACGCTTTTATAGAAAACCAGACTGAAAAAATAAAAAATAAGAAAATTTTTATTTTATTTAAAAAAAAGCGTGGGTTGCATGGTATCGCCCCGGTGTGTAATGTACTATATAATTATTGATACCATGCACCCCACGCTTTTTTTTAAATAAAATACATGTTTTTTCAGTCTGGTTTTCTATAAAAGCGTGTTTTTTAGTTTTTTTAAACTATTATTTATTTCCTACTTTTTAGTGTGGTTCATTTATAAAAGCGTGTTTTTTTATTTTTTCAACCATTATTTTTATAATTTTTTTGCAAATTAAAGAATGGAATGATCATATCAAATCAGGTAATCATAATCTCCGACCCCAAAAACCCCCACATACCAATTTTGAATAGAATCAGACCATAATCACAAAACTCGGCGCCATTTTGAATTTTTCACAAAAGAATCATAATATTCGACCCAAAAAATCCCCACATACCAATTTTGAATAGAATCAGACCATAATCACAAAACTCGTCCACCATTTTTGAGCCGCCATCTTGAATTTTCCAATTTTACAAAAGAATCATTATATTTACCCAGAAAACCCCCTCATATCAATTTTGAATAGAATCAGACCATAATCACAAAACTCGTCTACCATTTTGAAGCCGCCATTTCGAATTTTTACATTTTGACAAAAGAATCATAATCTCCGACCACAAAAACCTCCGGATACCAATTTTGAAGCGAATCGGACCATAATCACAAAACTCGTACGCCATATTGGAGCCGCCATTTTGTTTTTTCTCCACACAAAAATTTCTCAATGCATTGTCACCGGAATTATGTACACCTGCCAAATTTCAAATCATTCGTACGTCTAAAAGTGGGTCAAAATCGCGCCCAAAGGAGTCGGTTACAAACAAACATACAAGTGAAGCTAATATAAAGCGTGTAAAAATAGCTGATGCATGTCCTTAAACATCATAGGAAAAAACAAACAAAAAGAGTTGTTTTTTTTGGTACTGGAATGTTGGATACATTGAAAAACATTGGCGAAAATACAAAAACAACACCCACACAATATTGATTGTAAAAAACTGGACTACTTGGAGCACGAATTTGTTCATGTGCTCCGGTTATACATAATTTACTTAGTTTAAACAATTTTTTCTCGTTGAACAGTCACACATGGTTCAGTGTGATCACACTGCAGACTGGAACGGCAGTTTCCAGGAACGAGAGAGCGATCTGAGATACTGAACATTTTCGTTTCAAGAAGCCACAGGTACTTTGAACAATAAAAAGTTACTAAACTCAGTGCATTTCAAAAATAAATCTCATCAAATAACCCTTTCGATAGAATACTTCCATGAATCAGTATATAGACCACATAATCTACAAAAATAGGTTACATTTCCTTTTTTATTATCACATAACTTATCATTTTTTATGTATATTTTGCTATGAAGCACTAATTTAAGTTAATTATCGCAGAAGAGGTAACAGTAAATCTTCCTGAATAAAGGAAATTATTATTTTGATGAATTTCTGCATTATTTTCAATGATTGAGCAATAATAAGTTGCAATTTTCTGATACTGACATCAAGAACGACCTGAGGGCACCACAGTAAAACTGACTCCTTAGATTCCTTAGGCGTACCGATTGAGTTAGCTGAGGTAAAGAGAATAAGGTAAAAGAGTCAATGCTTAAAAGGTAAAATACATAGCCGGACATTGGAAATTTTTATATGGGTATTTATTTATGAACATATTGAATTAAATTCAAAGGGCAACTAGCTAAAATAAATTTGAAAATAGTATAAAAATTAGTAAAATGAAAAAAAACATTTTGTTATGATGTCTGATTGTGGAAATAATTAAAAATATTTAATAAAATAAAAACAAACAGCAATCGCCTCATCATAACAATATATATATATATATATATATATATATATATATATATAATTTTGGAAGGTAATCATTTTATATATATATATATATATATATATATATAAAAAACGCTTAGTTCTTGAAATATTTTAATTCAGTAGGCTTAGGACGTCTCCATCAACTGTACCAGGGTAATTTACTGCACCTTTTCTTTGGCCTCGTTTCCACTGAACTGTACATTTTTTTATTCATCACGCTGCGGCACATACGAAACGCATATCACATCATTCCACTGATATGCTGAAGGGTATTATTCATTAAAGATAGTTGGACACCCTAGATTACCTCCCGTACCTCTCGATCTCGGATTTTCCCGAGTGAATTTCGAGGATATAATTTTATACGCTTATTTGCATGACTCTAACTTTGGAACTAACGGAACCCCATACAAATTTTCACCACCATTCTCCTCCTTCAGGGATTACGTTTCCAAAAACACTGGAACACGTATATCTTTAATTGCAACAAAGACCTACAAATTTTTATGACACTTATGAACTTAAAAACTAACGGTACTTCTTTACTAACTCTCAAACGTCATTTTATGCTCTTTAGGGTTGAATTATTGAAAACCCAGAAATAAGTATTTCTTTAATTGAAATGAAACCATTTGGTTGGCGCACGCAGATGAAGCAGGGAAGCAGTGCTTATTCTCCCGACTTATTTTAAAGTGAAAACTTATTTTTATCAAATATAATCATTGCTTATATTACTTGACCATTTTATATGAGAAAACATTTTCAAAATCGGTTCAGTAGTTCCAGAGATTACCTCCTACATACAAACAAATAAAATAAATTAAGGTTGACGAGGGTCTTCGATATCTGAAGCCAAGCAACATCGGCCGCGGCTAGTAGTTGTATGGATGACTACCTGACAAGGAAGGTTTACGTTAAAATGCCCCAACAACTGTAGCGTAGTAGCATAATCGCAACTGCAGGTGTCATATCAATGAGCACGAGATATGACGACATATGCCGTCCTTCGGAGGGGACGTTAAGATTGCGGTCCCGAGTTTATAGATGTTGAGCTCGTTAAAGAAGCCTACCTCTGGAGGCTTCGGCAAAAGTTCCGTGCTCACCGGCGTTGGTGTTCTGGTCGCAGAAATAGGCCGAATATATACAGTGTGTCTCACTTATCATGGAAACACCCCCATATCTCCGTAATCATTTAACTAGAATTATGCAATTCTCACGATCGGTAGATATACTGAGGGTGTCTGATTTCATTCATGAGGTTGACCTGGGTGACATACAGTGCGCGCCAGGAGTGATGGATATACCGATTTTTGCGAAAAATAATATTAGGGGGCAAGATAGGCTCAAAATTATAACGGATTCGTGATCAGGACATCAACTTTAGTAGCAATCCGTATTTTCGCTAAAAAATTTTCAGTTCTGAAAAATTCGAATTTGTCTCACTTTCCATGGAAACGCCCCCGTAACATCCGTAATTATTGGAGTAGATTTCTGTAATTCTCATGATCGTTAGATATACCGGGGATGAGTCTAAATCTCTTCTGAAGTTGATCTGCGTGACTACACTGCGCGCCAGGGGCGATGGATATCTTGATTTGTGCGACAAATGATATAAGAGGGCAAGATAAGCTCAAAATTCTTACGGATTCGTGATCAAGACATCAATTTCAGTACCAATCCATATTTTCGCTGGAAAATTTTCAGTTCTGAAAAATCCAAATTTGTCTCACTTACAGGGAAACGCCCCCGTAACTTCCGTAATTATTGGAGTAGAATTCTGTAATTTCCACGATCGTTAGATATACAGTTGAGTCAATCTCTTCTGAGGTGACCATATCACGATGGATAATGATTTTTCTGCAAGATGGAAAATTCTTAATTCCGATAATCAATTAGACAAAATTTCTAAAATTTTCAGTCTGTCTCTCTCACTTACCATGGAAATGCCCCCGTATCTTCCGTAATTATTGCAGTAGAATTTTGTGATTCCAACAATCGTTAGATATATCGAGTTTGAGTCTGAATCTCTTCTGGGGTGACATACACGATGGATAGAACGATTTTTGCATAGTTTACACATCTGTAGAACGTGATATCGAGTGATAATTATCACTGATAATGCAGTATTATTGAGAAAAATTTCTACATTGAGTTTCTCTAGCCGTTGTCTCTTCAATGGATATCAATGAACAGAAAAAGAAAGGATTCTTTTGGGATATATTTCAATAACATAGTCTGAATTGTTTTTTCATTTTGAACACTTTTCGATTTTGTGATGTTTTCGGATATAGAGTTCAATATTTCCTTTAGAAAATCTATATTTTTGTACTCCCCTCTGGAAGCTAAACAAATTTGACTCCAGATATTATTGAGACTCTCCGTATATCTACCTATGGTGGATATTTCAGAGCTCCACTCCACTAATTACGATACATACGTAGATGTTTCCATGAGAAGTGGGAAAATTCGAATTTTTCTGAACTGAAATATTCCTCAACAAGGATGCCTAATCACGAATCAGTAAAATCTTATCCCGCCTCCTAATATATTTTTTCGCAAAAATCTGCATTTAAATCGCCCTTGGCGCACATAATATATCACTCAGGTCAACTCCAGATAATATTCAGCATCATCTCCGGTATACCTAATGATAGTGAAAATTGCAGAATTCTACCCCAATAAATACGGAAGATACGGGGTCGTTTCTATGAGTACTGAAAATTTTTCAGCGAAAATCTGGAATAGTACTGAAATTGATCACGAATCCGTAAGAATGTTGAGCCTATCTTACCCCCTAATATTATTTTTCGCACGCAGTGTATGTCACTCAGGTCAACGTCATGCGAAAATGTAGACTCACCTCTATAAGTATATCTACCAATCGAGAAAATTACAGTATTCTACTCAAAAAATCACGGAAGTTACTGGAGTGTTTCTATGAGAAGTACGTTAAATATTTAAAGAGTTGAAATGAGAATTATAAATTAAAAAAAAACCCATAAATAAAAAAAAACGTATTTAGTAATCTATGCTATGTTATTTTACAGTTTTTCTGAAGATTCTACCGTTTTTCTGAAACCTTATATAATATTTAATCGATACATATGTTTGAAATAAACATGTTTTCAACATTACAAGCAATTGGCATGATTTTAAGAATTATAGAAACCAAATTTTACTTATATATTTTGAGCACAAGCAGATAACAAAATGTTAAAAGTTCGAACATTCTGTATATGAAATTGGATCTGAACACAATAGCCAATGAGATGCCAGGAAAGATGCAAAATCAGGAATTTTGAAAATATGAAAAGCAGAAACGTCAAAAGAATGATTTTTACATGTCTTGTATATAGTATGTAAGGTAGTTAGAAATGTTTCGTAAATAAAAACCGTCAAAAAGGTGAAAATAATGAAAAGTGCAACTAAAGGTTCGTTAAAATAGAAAATTCGAGAAGGAAACAAATGTTGTTGGTATCAAGGGAGAAAAATCAACAAGCGAAGCGAAGGAGAACAGAAAAATAATTTTGGAAGAAGGAACTAAGAAAATTAAAATTTAAAAACATTCAATCAATTTTCGTTAGAAAAATAGTTACTTGCCGATATAACAAGGAAATACCATAAAGAACAATAGCTGATAAAAGAGCCCAGAAGTAGAGCGAATCTTACCTTTTTTTTTCATTGGAGATTTACCAGTACGAGGCGAAGTCACAGTCTGCAGTCTGCAGGGGCTGCAGTTTCCAGGAACGGAAGAAAATCCGAAACACTGAACATTATATCACTAGAAGTCACAGGTATTTTTAAACCATAAAAAGTTACTGCAGTGCAATGAAATATAAGCCTTTTAAAGAACCCTTTTTGATAGAACTCGTTCATGATTTAATATATAGACCACATAACCTACAAAACTAGGTTGAAGTTCACTATTATTATCACATAACTTTACATTTTCTGTATATATTCGCTATGAAGCACTAATTATTTTATTTATCGCAGAATAGGTAGTAGTAAGTTTTTCCTGATTAAAGAAAATTGTTATTTTGAATGAATTTTCTGCTTTATTTTCAATGATTGAGCAACAATGAATACCCGTTTTCTGAAATTCACTTCAAAAACAACCAGAGGGCTCCACAGTCGAATCGACTTCTGAGATTCCATAGGCGTACCGATTGAGTTAGCTGAGATGGAGGAAATGAGGTAAAAGGGTGGAAATGAGGTAAAATGCATAGCCGGAGATATTAAATATTCATATGGGTATTCATTTGTCAATATATATTAAATTAAATTCAAAGGGCAACTAGTTTAAGATTTTGAAAATAGCAAAACAAAAGTAAAATGAAAAAATTATATATTTTTGTTATGATGTCTGGTTGTGGAAAGTAAATGAACAAATATAAAATAAAATAAAAACGAACCGCAACAACGCATCATAACGATATATATATAAAGTGGGCAACCACCAAATATGCACAACGGATTTAACATGGACGAAAGGAGTAGAATGGGTCCTAGGTTCGGGCTCTATCCCTGAGAAAACCGGCTGGAAAGACTTGAAACTGGTAACGGGGCTACTCACCGGGCATTGTACCACAGAAAAATGGATGGGTCAGACAGTGAATTGGGCTGGTACTGCGAAAACTTAAGTTCCTTGAAGGCATTCAACTGGCGCCCTCAGATAATAGGAACTTAGCTTCCAGGAAACTAAAACACTTCGCAGGGAGTTTCCGGATCCTGGGTCTTGAATAGATAAAGGAAAAAGTAGGTCGAAAGTGCTAAGAGGCTGAAGAGCCCTAACGACCTTCCTACAGTCTACAATAGGTTGATGATTCCAGTTCCTATCTATCGTTAATATCTGGGAAACGAAGGGTTAATCTTTTTTTATATGCTGGTATTCAAAAAATAAGAACAGTGCTTTCAGATTTCCATGAAGTGAGTGCCCAGATATATAGAAATCAAAACCACTCATTCATCAAAGAAGAATACGCAGTCTTTCGGAGATCGTCAAAGAAACCCTCACAACATGCCTACTAGTAACACTTGGGGCCTTGGACGAAAAAAAATACCCCATCATGAGAAGAGGTCATTTTTAACCGACGAAACCAAAAAGGAGGAGGTTCTCTAGTCGACGCGTATATTTTATAATTCTATTTTCAGATATGGTGTACTTTGAAGTTGGTCCCATTCGGATTTAAAAGATGAAATCCACTCCTAAGGGTAGCAAAATGAAAAATATTGATCACTCACCCTCTGAAATTCTGGTCCGTTAACCGATTCTATCAGGCATAACTTTGTACTGGGTTCTTCGATTTGGATGTTTTTTTTTTGTTAGATAGGGTATACCTCAGAGTTGATCATCTTTGGATTTCGGATGGAATCATCCACCCTTACGGGTAAAAAAATAGGGAATAATTGATTTTTTACTTGTGAACATTGGCACACATATGTAGTTGACAATGACAGATCGCTATTGTCATTATTTTTGTTCTCCTACATCCGTCACAATCATTATATTCTATGAGAGGATGGAATGATATACAAAGTAATTAAATAAACTAACCAGAACAACAAAAATAATTTATATTACAACAAACAGTAAAAGTAGATAATCATATTATTTAACTGGTAATAGTTGAAGTAAGGTGGATAAGTAAGTATTTTGGAAGTAATCAAAAAACAAGTAGGTAGTAATTAGTAGATTCCAGCCACAAAAAATTGAAAAATAAAAACTTTTTAACAAAAAATTAAACCGACGAAATACGGAACTGAAAAGTAAGAAATAAAATAAACCTTCTTAGTCTCAATAACTATGCTCCTAAAGTAATGTAAGTAACTAATTTTCAGTCGGCGCCAAACAAACAATCAACGGAGATCATTAAATTACTTCAAAAAAATTATCAGAATGTCACCGCGCAACTCGATGCCATTTTACGCCTTACCTAATTCATTTGCTTGATTGTTTGGCGCCGACTCAAAATTCGTTACTTACATTACTTTAGGAGCTTAGTTATTGAGACTAAGAAGGTTTATTTTATTTTTTACTTTTTAGTTCCGTATTTCGTCGGTTTAGTTTTTTGTTAAAAAGTTTTCATATATTTATAATCTACTATTGGTTGATTACAAGAATTTTGGAAAAAAAAGCTACACACTAACGCCAATAAAACTATTCAATTCGCCGTCGGATATACTCGGAAATAATTATAATTTTCTAATTAATAGAATAGCTCTTGTATGCCTCTTCATTCAGGTTAAAATAAATAAAAACTCAATTACTGAGCACATATTATTCTTCGTCTTATCCCTTAAGATGTGACAGAAGTTAACCCTGCTATTTTTCCAAGGAAAGGTAAGACTTGTTAATCATGACAATTTTTTTTGTATTCTTTCATTAGATGTAATTCTTTGTCAAATCCTAAAATTCATTCTGAAACATTTTTTTTGCAGAATCGAACAAGCTGCTTTGAAGCGAAGTTCATATATTCATGAACTTTGCTCCAAAGCAGCTTGTTCAATTCTGCAAAAAAAATGTTCCAGAATGAATTTTAGGATTTGACAAAAAATTACATCTATTGAAAAAAAAATTGGATTTATAGATCGAAACGCAGCCGTTGCGCTGCACTTTTACCTCCTGCGGCAATGGACGAATGACATGAAACGTAATATTCTGGAGCAGACATTTAAATGTATGTGAATTTTGAGCAAATGGCAGATTAGAAGTTGTTTAATATTCAAATCAAACAAAATACACTCAGTTAACTCAATAATTTTCACAAAATTGTGTTTTTACAACCACGACACGTGTTTCGCTACACAAAAGCTTCTTCAGGTGAAGATAATGTAAATTATTCACTATCGAACCACCGCAACAAAGTTATAGCTCATGAAGGTATAGACGGATTAATAAAGGTTTCTGTACATCCACTAACTCGACAATCACTTTCTTATTAAACAAGCAGAGCTGACAGTAGTAGGTATAACAATATAATTAGAAATAGTAGGGGCATTTCAATTCATGATTGAACTGACCGGGTATTGAGTGGATTAGCTGCTTAAACTTTAATAAAACAAATTCAACAGTGGAGAATTATTTAAATTATTCTGGTTATTGAACTAATATTTCTAGAAGGTCGAGTTTATAACCTTTTTTAAATATATATATACATATATATATATATATATATATATATATATATATATATATAGTATTTCAAACTAGTTTGCAAAACAATGTTTTTATAGTCAAGAGAAGGGTAGCAAAAGTTGAATTGAATTGAACAGTTCCAATGTTCTGATATTCACTTTTTGATTGTTCTAACCGTTTGGCCTATGCAAATACTTGTACAATAATCATGAGTTGATTTATATACCCCAGATTCTGCAGATTCCTTGGTTCAATCGCTATATTATATGTTTTGAATGCGATATTAATGTTGTTTTGGCGTGAGAAAGTTGAAATTTTTTGGCATCATCTGCAACTGAAAGACAACCTTCAAAATTATGTTGATAAGGGAAACTCAATTGAATATTGAATAGAAAGACTTTTCTGAACATTCAAAATCTACGATAAACATGAAATTATTTTTTGTAATATCTAACAGAAAACTACTTTTCCGTCTGAAGCCACGCTGGACATTGAACTATGTCTGATAGATATCGTGAGAGGACCATAACTGAAAAGAAAACACTGAGAGTGAAAATTTGCATTTTCATTCAGATAGTTATTTGATTTTATTTCCCAGTCTTAATTAAGCCTCATATGAATGAATGACAGAAAAAAAGAATGTTTTTCAAAAACTTGTAACATTATGCAAGTGTGGCATTGCATTCACGTGGCCTTCAATGAATTTTTGTCGACGAAAATCTATTTCACGGTCGCAAGAAGACTGGAAGAATTTGAAACACATTTTCTCGAACCAGTTTTACTTTGCAATGATGGAAAAATATAAGAAACATTTTTTTCAGAGTGACACTTTGGAATAACCAAAGAGGAGGAGGTTCTCTAGTCGACGCGTATATTTTTTTTTATGTATGACCACGCATAACTTTTTACTGGGTCGTCCGATTCCGATAATTAGTTTTTTAGTGGATAGAAGTTGGTCCCATTTGAATTTAAAAGATGAAATCCACCCCTGAAGGATATTGATCACTCACCCTCTGAATTCTGGCCTGTTAACCGTTAACTTTGTACTGGGTTCTTCGATTTGGATGATTATTTTTTTATTAGATATGGTATACCTCATAGTTGATCATATTTGGATTTCGAATGAAATTATCCACCCTTACGGGTTGAAAAATAGGGGATGATTGATTTTTCACTTGTGAACATTGGCACACATATGTAGTTGACAATGACAGATCGCTATTGTTCTTATTTTTGTTCTCCTACATCCGTCACAATCATTATATTCCATCAGAGGATGGAATGATATACAATGTAATGAAATAAACCAACCAAAGCAACAAAAATAATTTATATTACAACAAATAGTAAAAGTAGATAATCATATTATTTACCTGGTAATAGTTGATGTAAGGTGGGTAAGTAAGTATTTTGGAAGTAATCAAAAAACTAGTAGGTAGTTATTAGTAAATTTTAGCCACAAAAAATTTAAAAATAAAAACTTTTTAACAAAAAATGAAACCGACGAAATCCGGAACTGAAAAGTAAAAAATAAAATAAGCCCTCATTAACTAAGCTCCTAAACTAATGTAAGTAACTAATTTTGAGTCGGCACCAAACAAACAAGCAAAAGATATAGGTAAGGCGTGAAATGATGGCATAGAGTTGCGCGGTGACATTCTGATAATTATTTGAAGTAATTTAATGATGTTCGTTGATTGTTCATTTGGCGCTGACTCAAAATTAGTTACTTACATTAGTTTAGGAGCTTAGTTATTGAGACTAAGAAGGTTTATTTTATTTTTTACTTTTCAGTTCCGTATTTCGTCGGCTTAATTTTTTGTTATATATTTATAACCTCTCATGGTGTATGATATATATATATTCTAGAATGTAAACAGGGTGTTTATAAAATCCTGTTCATATTTCCATACGAATCAATATATCATACCACATGACAGGTTATAAATGTCAAAAAACACTGATTTCAAAGTGTCACTCCGGAAGAAATGTTTCCAACATTTTTCCATTATTGCAAAGTGACATTTCTTCTTGAAAACATGTTCCCAAATTCTTCCGGTGTCCTTAGTGATCGTGGACGCCTGAAATCCATCAATAAATAACTGCACCACTAATTGTTCTTTGGGATCCTTGGGGGCATCTAGGTAGGCGAGCTGGTTGAGTCACACATCTGCTTCAAACTCCAGCAGACTTTTATCAGTTTTCTGCTTTCGTGTCTCCAACTGTGACGAATGCAATTGTTCTCGATGGTTATCGCAATACCTCAATTCCAGAGTAGCAATCAAGTTACCATTCTTGCGATGTTGGTCTTCTGGGATGGACTAATATAATAATGATGGATGGTGCAAGGGGGAAACCCCCTTGCGATCTTCATCTCCCCAAGGAAATGACTGAGCACCTATCATTCGACCTATCTCAGCCTCTACCCTTGAGGGAGAATCAAAGATTGGGATACGCCCAATCAGCGCGCTAAGTAATCCTAGCTACCGAATCATTTCTGCCACGGTGGGGCTCGGGGATGTCAATGTCAGACAGGAAATACAATCGTCTGGACCGACATACGAAGGACTCCCTTCTCTCTACCGAATTATGGTATTATTTTCCATTGGTCCATTATCTAGCAAGCCTGCTTCATAGCAGCCAACACCTGTTGATGAGACATCTTAAGCGATGGGGCTCCCTCATCCTCTGGGTACCCATGTCAACAAGATAATTCCAATATCGGCAAGATTCCTCTTGCATCAACCAGAAAACTCAAGTTGCGTTGAATGGGTAGCCGCCGCATCAGGCTTTCGCCGTTTGCTACTCGTGTGAACGTGTGACGAGTTACCGTTCGCGTGAGTGAATGGCTTGGTAATAGTTTGTATCGGAAAGTTTATACATCGTCTAGAGACATCAGCCTACTTTCCTACCTTTCCTTCTTTCTTCATGGAAGTTTCCATGATCCCAAAAAGGCCTTTTAAGAAGAAATCACTTTGGAAAAATCAACAGGTAGACATCAAGACAAATCTAACAGTCATCTTATTTTTGACAGACAGATGTAAATGTAAACATTGTACAAGGATTTCATCTCATCTCCGCGCCAACTGTTCTGTGAGGGATCTTGTTCGTAGAACTATAATTTTTGGTAGAGCTCGTCCAATATTAAAACGACCGTTTGGTAGGTAAAGAGGGGGAAAACACGAGTGGACACGATTTGCTGGAGCTATCAAACACGCCACCATGTTACCGAGAGGGGACCTGGACTTTACCCAGTGGTGTCTGGGATCATCACAGGCACTCCCTCCCTACGGCCTAGACACATGGTGGGCCTAGGCCCACTTCTGGCATGGTCTGTAACATTGCCAGAGCAGGTCCACTCAAAACCACTATCAGTGCAGTAGCCTTTTCTTCATATTTCCTCTCATTGGCCGTTGTCGCAGCTTCAAACTGTTTACGATATAGAGACCATGGCGACTGCTCGTCAAATTTCGGTGATTTCACGGAATTGTTGAGGACCTAGTGAATGCGATGCCACTCTTGCATCAATATTACAAGTGATTTCTGGTGAGAAACATTTTTTTCGGTCTCATTAATCTATGAGTACTCAACATAATTAAGATTGGAATTGAAAATCAAATAATTATCTGAATAAAAGTGCACATTTTCACTCTCAGATTTTTTCTGTTGGGTCCTTTCACAAAGTTACCAGATGTTGTTCAATGTCCAGCGTGGCTTTAGCCGGGGAAGTTTCATCGTATTTTAAGTTATGTTCTGTATTTTGACTAGAAAACACTTCTCATAAGTTTTTTTCTGAAAAATATCAATTTGTTTGAACTATGTATTAAAAAAATTGACTAATCTATATATCATACTGTTATACGCGGCCAATTTGTGTCGGTATGGATGTGTTGGGGTACTGTGTATTGTGGTGTCTGTATAATAAGGTTTATGGAAAATTGAAAAGTTGTTTAAAAAAAAAGTTGAATATTCATTTTCTCTGTAAATTTAGTAAAATATGGGAGATATCGCTATAGGAAGATTGTAGTGTGCCGGAAAAATGTTTGTGAAATTGTATACTGTAACAACATGCTGGTGCGCTATAGAAATATTTGCCAAAGAATGCCATGTAAAAGGCACCAAGTGGGCAAACATCTATATCCTATCAGACAAACAAGCAGCACCAAACGCTCTTAAATCACAAACTTGGGAGTCTAGACTGAATTGGAACTGAGACAACTGGCTGGGAAGCAATGAAGAAAGCCTGTCTGCTTCTTCATTGCCGGCGGGAAAGGGCGGTCACGCAATTTCTTGTACCAAAACCCGCCTGTGTTCCTTCGAAAGCTCTCATAAAGAGTTTCGACTCACTGAAATTCAGGACAAAGTCAAGCGAAAAGATTTTCGAGCTAATCGCTAAAGAAAGCCCAACAGAGTCTCGATTGGACAAGAGAGACTTAAAACTGGTAACGGGGCTACTCACCTAGCATTGTCCTCTGAGGTACCACCTCAGAGAAATGGATGGGTCACACAGTGAATTGACTCCACAGTAGAGTTTCTCGAAGGGATTTCACTGGATCTGCGATGCCACTCTTGCATCAATATTACAAGACATTCTTTTCTGCCTCATTCATTGTCTTCTTAGTGAATTGAGATTGGAATTGGAAATCAAATAACTATCTGAATGAAAGTAAAAATATTCAGTTTCATATTTTTTCTGTTGAGTTAGGGCCGGCCCTTTAACAAATTTATCAGATGTTGTTCAATGACCAGCGTGGCTTTAGCCGGGGAAGTTTTATCGTAGATTTTTTATTTTTCCGAAAATTATTTCTATTCAATTGGGAATGTTTCCATTTTTGAAATTGTTTTTTGTATTTTGATTAGGAAACATTTGTTGTAGAGCTTTCTTGAAAAAAATTTTTGAAAATATATTGTCAATTTGTTTGAACTATGTATAACTGTTGTTGATTGCAGTTTGTGTAATTATATTTAATACTCTATGAAAGTTAAACATCGACTAATCTATATATCATACTGTTATTTGCTCCTCATTTTTTTTTGGTATGAATGTATGATTGTAAAGTTGTATTAAAAAATAATTGTATATATATATATATATATATATATATATATAATATATATATATATAATATAATATATATATATATATATATATATATATATTTCTTTGGAAGTTTTGGTAAATTTCGTAAAAAATGGGTGATATCGATACAGGAACATTCGTAGTGTACCGGAATTTGGCGCTTGACAAATGTAAAATGGTATACTGTTACAATATAGCCGTGCGCTCTACGCCGCCTGCAAAAAAGTATAAAATGATTTAAATATTCCCAATTGCTGCGGCGACATCAACTGCAGTGATAGCAGCTTCGTCGAAATTTATAATTCCAGCTTCAAAGTGTTGTCTTATATTTATCGGCTCTGGAACTTTTGGTAAATTTAAAAAAAATGGGAAATATGGATATTGGAGTATTCCTAGTACACCCTACGAATGTTTCAACATAAGGAATGTGACGTTTGAAAAATATCAAATTTCAAAGTGATATAACATGCTTCTACGCTCTGAGCCTACTGAAAAAAAGTAGGAATTGATCTTAATTCTCCTAACTGCTGCGGCGATGCCAATTGCAACGGCAGCGTTTTAATCTAAAAATCCAGCTTGAATCAGACTAAATCATTGATTCTTCGTTCTCCATTACCACAGGGTTTCAAAATATATGTCTGTATTGTATTCCCGTTTGTTCTCCATTACAATTTCAGTGGGGATGGTTCAAGTTCAACAGTTGATGAAAATGAAGAAAATCTTCCCCTAAAAACGGAAAGCAGGGGAAAGGGGAAAAAACATCAAGAAGGATAATTACAGCCTCCGAAATCCAAGAAGGAATAGCAAACATGGAAAAAATACCCCAAAATTAGGATTACCCCAACAATTATATTGGAAGGGAAACTTATAATCAAGGATAATGTAAATATAGAGCTAAGTAGTATATGTAAGAAGAACGTGTACATCAAATATACGCAAGAGAACACGCATATACAAACAGAGTGTGGCAAAGATTTTGAAAGGATAAAAGAGTACATAACATGTAGAAATGTCGAATTTTACACCTTCACACAAAAGGTGGAAAAACAGCACGCTTTTGTATTAGAGGTTTAGATAATAAACCAATTTCAAGAGAAATAGAAAAATGGCTCCGTGGAAACATTGAATGTATTTCAAATGAGAGAGACGGAGAGGTCATTATTTCTTATCATAACGGACGGGGAAACAACACTCACGACTCTGAAGAGTTAAAACATTACATAAAACCCTAGTAGATTGGGAAGCTAGGAAGACGGATGGAGCATTATCACAATGTAGAAGTTGTCAGAGGTAGGGGCTTGCAGCCCGTAATTCCAACCTCACCCCAAGATGCTAGAAGTGAGCGGAAGAGCACTTCACCAAAGAATGCAAAAAAGCCCAGACGTCCCGGCGAAATACTCTAATTGTTCGCAAGACCACCCAGCAAACTTCAGAAATTTGCAAAGCACACCTGGAAAAGCTTGCGGAAAAAGAAGACCAAGCCCTGAATCATCCCACAAAAGGCTCAGGACAATGTCTATATGAACCAAGAACAACACACGTAAGAAAGTCAACTCACCCCAAACTAGGCCAGGGGACAAGAGAAACCACATGGCAATGGAGAACAGGACACCAGACATAGCCGACGAAAGCGGAACCCCAACCCAGAGCGGTCGAAGGGGTGGCCTAGCCTCGCTGACCTTGCAGCTAACACAAACTCAAAAACAAACACAGGAAGTAATGACAAGAATGTTACAAACATTACTTGACGTCCAGAGCACACTTGTGGCGCAAAGACAACAAATATTACAACAGTTTTTCTCCACTGTCTTTTTTCCAAATAAATATTATTTTTGTAATTGTCCTCTATCTTCTCATAAAAATGGTCTCCTGCTTTTTATTCGTCCGGCAAACGGTTTTTGGGTTAGAAAATAAAATGCATTCATTTGCTTGTCCCTATGCGAAATCAGCCGCTGAAGAGTAGTAGGATTATCTTGTGGGCTAGAAACATCTAGTATTCTAGGAACACATTTCGTTGTTTTCAACATAAACAATTTTGGCACTTCTTTAGCTAGATACGTGATATTATATACGTTATAAAAACTTGTTTATTAAAAAAACCTGGTAAATTTTACCAATACCGAATTAGTAGACATGCAATACTTGTATGGGCTTGCTGACTGGAACGCATATGAAGCCAGGCGATTGTATCAAGAGCGCTTCCCAAATAGAATGGGTCCTGATGCTCGAACGATTTCAAGCACCCACAGAAAGTTATGTGAAACAGGAAGTTTGAGTTAAATCATCACTTGAAAGGAGCACATCGGGCTGCAAGAACTCCAGCAATTGAGGTAGCTGTTTTAAATTCAGTTGACGAAAATCCTGAAATAAGTACGAGGCAAGTTGCCAATAATTTGAATATCGTCCATATATGGAGGATTCTTCATGATTATTTATTATATCCCTATCACATTCAACGGGTTCAGGATCTACTTCCTCGATACTTTCCATCACGAGTGAATTTCTGCCAATGGTTTCTCCAAGAAGTTACCGAAAATTCTTTATTTGACAGGGAAATTTTATTCATGGACAAAGCTAGTTTTACTAAAAACAGGATCGGATATTTTTATAATAATCATTTTTAGGACGACGAAAATCCGCACGCAATCGTGGAATCTTATCGCCAGGAGCAGTTCTCATTAAATGTCTGGGCTGGAATTATTGGAAATTATCTAATTTGTCCTTTTTTTTTTACCACGCAGATTAAATGGACATGATTATCGCCGATTTCTTAAAGATAATTTGCCAATTCTGTTGGAAGATGTTCCTATTTTGATGCAAAATCGCATGTGGTTTATGCACGATGGTGCATCTACTCATTTTAGTGCTCTGGCACGCCAATATCTAAACCAAAACTTTCATAATCGCTGGATAGGTCGTGGGGGAACAGAGTCATGGCCAGCTAGATCTCCAGACTTGAACAGTCTTGATGATTTTCTTTGGGAACATCTTAAGACTTTGGTGTACAGTCAACCAACTCTATCTGAGGAAGAATTGCGAAACTGCGTAATAGTTTCCTGTGAAGCAATAAGGAGTACTCCAGGAATTTTCCAAAGAGTATGCGAGTCAATGACAAGGAGGGCTGAAGCAAGCATACTTGCAGGAGGCGGACATTTTGAACAGTTAATTTGATTTTGGTATTTTTCGTTCATAATAATTATGTTTTTTAAATAAAAAATGCATTTTTATGTTTTCATTACAAAAACGAAATATTAGTTACCATAAAATTATAAAAAATCTTGCCTAGTTCCTTTGGTTACCTCAATTGTAAAATTAAGACTAAGAGAAAAAATCGAATAAAGACAAGCAAATGAATGTATTTTATTTTCTAAATAGAAAACCGTTCGCCGGACGAAAAAAAGGCGGGAGACCATTTTTATGAGAAGATAGAGGAAAATCACAAAAATAATATTTATTTGTGAAAAAGGCTGTGGCGTATCATTATTTTGATCAAAAATATGACAGGGCATGTTAACAGGGACGCCACTGATTTTTTCCACAGAAAATATCTATTCAGGATATAACGTTTTAAGTGCGGCAGTCGGTATTCAGAAGGGTGAAGAAATATGTTCACTGCATATGAGAAATTATTATTTGAACAATTGGAAATAATATTTAGTTCAGTCAATAACTTGTATTATAAAATTTGTTTATAACAGTATAATGAATTGTTGGGACCACCATTCCCAAACACTGAAAAAGAAAAAAAATTGCTCAATTTTTTTGGTTATTTTTTGAAATACTTCTTTTCCAAGATATTCCACTGTCCATCAAGAGAATGGTGGAAATATTGTTTCCCTTAGTTTTTCGTGGATATCAAAAATGTCATCAGGTATAATCTAGAGCTGTATAAAAAAATACATAAATTGCATGATCAAGAAGAGAATATAGTGATGTAGATTTAATTTTCTACGTGGCATTACTTCATAAATATTGGGTCTTTATTTCCGGTTGACTCAGTACTACATAAATATATTACAAGATTTAGATTTTTTTTATATCTGGTGGATGAATAACCCGTCAAGGATAATTATACGTTATATTGCAAAACTTTGGAGGATATTTTCCATATCACTATACATTTTTCTATTCAAAGATAATTGAGAAAAGCTCTCAGTTGTTATTTAAATATTATAGGCAATGAATTCAATTGTGAAAAGAAATAATGTTCAACTTAATTCGGATCAAAGATCACAATACTAATGAATGGTTTACAGTTAATCTTTCCTCAGACCCACAAAAACTGAACACAAAAAACATCTTTATATATATAGATCACGAATGAAACCTCTTTATCTCAAAAAAATCGACCCATTCATTTCTAAAAGTAAAAAAATCGAACACACTTCCCAAGTTTTTACCATACCCGATTATAATTCCCCTAACAATTAAAAAAACTGAAATTCCCATACTCGAGTCACACGCTCAGCACCCGTATCGTCAGATAATAGTGCACCCTTCATAAAACGGCATTCTTCTACGTTGCACAAAGAGAGAGAAATTCAAACCACACCGCCGTCCAGGGACGGTTCGAAGAAATTTTGATGATGAAATTGTAAATATTTATCCTCAGTAGCCGAATAAAAATCATAAAATCATCGTTAACGAATTGTTGTTTCATTGCATTATTGAATGCAAATACTAACGATTGCCTGATTGATTTTTTTTAAATTATGCATAAAATAGAAAACGTGTCGCTTAATGCAACAAGTCTATATTCTTTAGTAACTATCTGGAATATCTCTATTATATCACCATGAGTTCTTCTTATATGATGTAAATATTTGTATTCGTTGAGATTTTAATTGGTCAGTGTTGTATTTTTTTTAAGGATTTAATGTATTCTTGTTATTATGGTATTATCGACAGGAGCTTGTTCTATTATCGATTTTTTCATCATTCTCCCGAAGAAAACATGTTTTGAGATGTATGGTTATAGATGTAATTATCTCTATAGTATTAGTTCCATCTTCGAAACAAGAAACATTGCAAAAAGTTAGCGAAAACAATGTTGATTTACTTCCTGGTCTCAGTCTAGTTTTTAAGCCATATTTATATAAGGTGATCTTCATATGTTAACGAGGTTATTCCGGATATACATTTACAAACAATAGTACTCTATAAATTATGCTCTCAAATCTAGTCCACTCTCTTTAAGTTGTAAGGAAATGTTGCATTATCACTGACTCTATCAATATTAATTAATTGGTCCCCAACTATTTGCCTGTATGAAAATATATAATGTTCCTCTGGATTGAAGCTCATCATCATTATTGACAACCCGTAACTTGTAGCCGAATTCCCAATTTTCTAAACAGTTTTTGTTAGTTTCACTTGTATGTGATGAAATTCTAGGAATACACTAATGATAATTCAGATTCGAGACAAAATTAATTTAATAATAATAAATTTTAGTATGGCGGTTCATGTTTTTTTTCGACATTTTCTTCTATCAAGCTAATCACCATGCCTTAAAGAAGTTTTGACGTTGAAATTGTATAAAATTGTTTTTTTCACGGTCAACTGACTTCAAGACAGATCATGTATTATTTCATAGACCTATAAAGGGGAAGCTTTATGGAGAACCCGTAGCTTTTAGCGGAATGCCCTATTTTTCAAACGATTTATCTTAGTTTCATTTATATGGGATGAAAATTGCCCCGCCTCGCCTCATGCATATTTGTCATGCATATTTTTCCAAATAAAACGACAGTTTCACGTCAAAGTTATTGAAGAGTAGAAAAGTTGCTCATTTCATCCATTTTGATACATATTAAATAATAAAAAGGTATTTTTTCCATTAAAAACATTTCAAATCATCAAGTGATCATTATATTGTAAATGCCGCGCAAGACCTTTGATCGAAGAAATTTCTAATTGCATTTTATATGTTCACTGGAATCATCAGCTATGACAAATTACTGACCTAAAACCTAAATTATTTTTTTTTTCATTCCGGACAATTTAATAAAAAATGATGGGGAATACAGCATATTTTCATGGATATGATAAAAAAAATTGTTTCAGCTTATCACTCCGAATAATGATTTTATGTTTAAAATTGAATATTTGAAAAATATTATGGAAATTGAAAAATTGTTACGGGTCTGTAAACAACCCTAACGTAACAAAATTGTTATTATGGAGTCAATAATTGCAATGCAAATTTCACACACCTTCATTTTCAAATAATAAACAATTCTTTTTACTCCACCAGAAAATTGATATTTGTAGCACAATAACAAGTATTTTTTACGAAAATTACTAATTTTTTTTATTTTTTTTTTAAAATTCAATGCTGAAATTTTTATCCTTCTGAAAACTTTCTTTCCAGATTAATATTTACATTTCAAAAAATGAAATGAATGACTTTTTGAAAATATATTTGCGTTGCATTATTGATTTTTTTTTCAATAGCTTTGAGAAAATTTGGTTATTTGATTTTTTTGGAAGTATAAACATGATAATAATAAAATCAGAAATGAAAAAAAAGCTTTATTTTTATCCTAGATATTCCATTTTTGGAAGAACAATTTTTTCTATTAGACAGTGAGTTTCAAAAAGTTTGCACCATATGGGACATTTTTTCATCATCCATTTATCAGAAAATGTTATTCTAGATAAAAAAATTAAATTTCGAAACGTTGTACAGGGTAAAACATTAATTTTGATCAGGAGTAATAATAATATTACTATAATAATATTTAAATGCAAAATTTGGTCCAATTTATTATTTGTACTAGAATATCGACATTTGTTGGAAATGGTTTTAATTTTTACTAGTTTTTGGTATAAATTTGATATTTCACTCTGTATGTATTTCCATTATAACTATCGGTATGATTTAATGGAAGAAAATAATTGAATGAATTGATTAATGAATGCTAAACAATTAAATAACACAAATCTGCAAGTTTACGATCACTTTAATCATAGTGTTGTTACCTCACAGGGTAGTGCTAATGTATGTATTAAACATAAAAAAAAACAATATACAGAAACCTGAATGATCAATCATTGAATCCTCAATTTTCCACATGTATTCGTGCACAACATTCTTTATTGATTTTTTTTTAAAGATTTCGGTGGCACAACACTCCCTAATAACATTTTTTAATTCTTCGATATTTTGAGCATACACATTTTCTTTACGGTACCCCCATAGAAAAAAAGTATAATTTTATCAAAACGAAAGTTTATATGAACTTCCAGTATTAACGTTCATCGTTCAATTTTAGGAATAATTTCATATTTCACATGGGAAATTCGTCTATGAATTACTAAAATTGAATTTCCTTTGACTTTGTGACATTTTAAGCAGTAAAAAATTTTGCATTTCTTAAGTATGGGTGTTTACATAATTTATTCATTTACCAATATAGGGGTTATAAACAGATTGGAAAATCCATAAACACAAAAAATAACTTCATTTTAATCGTGGATTCAATTCACAGAAAAATCTTTCTATCAATATTCAATTGAGAATGTTTCCCTTTTCAACAGGACTCTCTACTCAATAAAATAGTTCAGTGGGTGAACAGTAAGTAACTTATGGAATATGTAATAGTAATACAGTTATACAATGAGTGTGAAATCAGTGAGTTTATAGTTCACTTGCAGATGGTCGATGTAAAACCTCTTAATTTTAAATTTGGAGCACTTCGAATTCAGTTCAAAATATTCAATGTCATTACAAATACTATTGAATGTCGTAAGCATCCTGCATAGTGGTCAGTTTTGAGCAGCGTTGGTTTTTTTAAAGTAATTTTGAAAAATTGGGATTTCTGAGTTGTCTACTTTGAGTGTTGGATTCAATCTTAGAGCATAAATGTGGGCTCTGGGCTAGTCCCTTCATCAGTTTGATGATTATGAAATTTATTAAGATCCGTCCGTATATCACACAACTGTAGGACGTTATGTCACACAACTGTAGGACGGATTCACCAACAAATTTTGGCCACGTGATCTGCGGAGAAATTTTTTTACACAAAACATGCTAAAGGGGTTTCACATCGAATGGAATAGTGAGTTCGTGAAATTGCCAGTGGTGACCGACGGAAAACCAAATTTAAGGACCAATATTCCTCCAAAACAAACGTCTGGGTGGCATTTTCAATAATGCATTAGTTGGTCCATTCTTTTTCCGTGACAATGTGAACAGTGAAATGTTAATTTTTTTATGTTTGAGATAAAGCCAATTATTGATCAATTTTCACAACAAGGAAGAGAACGGCTATGGTTCCAGCTCGACGGAGCATTGTGTCATAGTATTACATTAATTGAAGAATATCTCGATGACAAATTGGAGAGTGAATGGATTGGTAGATACTCAATATATTCATGGCCAGCAAGGTCTCCCGATCTCATTCCTTCAGATTTTGTTTCTATGGGAGTAACATTCCAAAATATCGATGAATTACAAAATGTGATTAGGGAGTGTTGTGCCAGTATACCGATTTTTTTTAATGTCAATAATAGGTTATTAACCGACGAAACCAAAAAGAAGGAGGTTCTCTAGTCGACCCGTTTATTTTTTTTTCCATCATTTTTTTTATGTATGATCACGCATAACTTTTTACTAAGGCGTCCGATTCCGATAATTCTTTTTTCAGTAGATAGGGTGTACTTCGAAGGTGGTCCCATTTGAATTTAAAAGATGAAATCTACCCTTAAGGGTAGCAAAATGAAGGATATTGATCACTCACCCTCTGAATTCTGGTCCGTTGACCGATTCTATCAGGCATAACTTTGTACTGGGTTCTTCGATTTGGATGATTCTTTTTTGATAGATAGGGTATACCTTATATTTGAATTCCGAATAGAATTATATACCCTTACGGGTGGAAAAATACGGGATAATTTTTCACTTATGAACATTGGCACACACATACGTAGTTGACAATGACATATCGCTACTGACATTATTTCTGTTCCACATCCGTCAATACCATTATATTCTATGAGAGGATGGAATGATATACAAAGTAATGAAATGAACTAACCAGAACAACAAAAATAATTTATATTACAACAAATAGTAAAAGTAGATAATCGTATTATTTAACTGGTAATAGTTGAAGTAAGGTGGGTAAGTAAGTATTTAACAAAAAATTAAACCGACGAAATACGGAACTGAAAAGTAAAAAATAAAATGAACCTTCTTAGTCTCAGTAACTAAGCTCCTAAACTAATGTAAGTAACTAATTTTGAGTCGGCGCCAAACGAACAATCAACAAACATCATTAAATTACTTCAAAAAAATTATCAGAATGTCACCGCGCAACTCGATGCCATCATTTTACGCCTTACCTAATTATTTGCTTGTTTGTTTGGCGCCGACTCAAAATTAGTTACTTACATTAGTTTAGGAGCTTAGTTACTGAGACTAAGAAGGTTTATTTTATTTTTTACTTTTCAGTTCCGTATTTCGTCGGTTTAATTTTTTGTTAAAGAGTTTTTTGTGCAACCAGTTGGGAAAAACACTATTTTTCGTAACGAGCGGCTTTCTGCGGAACGAGCGAAGCGGGATCCGTAGAAGAAAGCGAGTTACGAAAAAATAGTCTTTCCCAACGTGTTTCCAACAATATTTCTTCTAATTTTGATTATAATGTGATCATTTTTAATTCAAGTTAAAAATATGAAAAAAATATTTAAAAAAATTGAAGAACACGCAGTAAAAAGTAAAAAATAATTTTAATATTCAACGACGAAGCCGAAAAGCGTGGTGTGCTTTTTGGTTAGGTATCTTCGAGAAACATTATACTTTTAGTAAGATCCCAGAGCCGGCAAACCTACGTCATTTTACCAACTGAAATTTTAAGTATGAATAGAGTGATATGTAGTTGAGAACGTATGTGTACTTGCTAGCTTGAAAGCGGGGCCCTCTTACAGGTAGCAGGTACATAAGTACAAAAAAAAACTTTCCTACTTACGTTGAAGTATGGTAATGCGTTTGACAATTAATATCGTCCAGTTAGGCGAGCGGTCAGGGGCACAAGATCTAAGCTCCCCACGCCTGACGATTTTTTTAAATTTTTCACTGTGGAATTTAGAAATCATTTGTTTTGGGAAGAATATTCAAATGAAAAAACAAATCATTTCTCAATTAACTTTTAAGATCCAGAGCTCAGATCTCGTGCCTTAGACCGCTCGGCTAACTGGACGATATTAATTGTCAAACGCATTAGCATACTTCAACGTAAGTGAGAAAGTTTTTTATGTACTCTTGTACCTGCTACCTGTAAAAGAGCGCCGCTTTCAAGCTAGCAAGTATGCTTATGTTCTTAACTATATATCACACTACTCATACTCAAAATTTCAGCTTTGCTAAAATAACGTAGGTTATCGCTTTTTGGCATAGTCCGCTGGGGTCAATTTCACCAAATGTTATTAATATTTATAATTAGTTTTCACCATACATATTATGTATTGAATTCGAATAAAATCTTCATAATATGTACAGATAATATTATAACAATGAAGAAGTACTTCAACTTGTTTAGCCTTAAAATTATAACAAATTTTATTCCTGTATTTTTTTAAACTAATGGTGAAATTTACTTTTCATCACCAGTTGCGAAACAATTTTATTTTCGCAACTGGTGATGAAAAGTAAGATATTTGATAACGTCAACCAGTTTTGAAAAGGGTCACTTAAAATGTCAAAATTAGAAAAAGAATTTCGTGCACGAACAATAAAATGTGATGGAAGGAAGACCTGTGGAAATTTGATGAATCAATGGTGAATTACTCAGGTTTAACACATAAATTAGAACTTCCTTAAATGTAACACTATGATTAAAGTAATAGTAAGTAATAGCAGATTTTTATTATATAATTGTTTAGCATTATAGTATATTATGCAACGATCATGTAATGATGGTTATTAATACACGAGCAGTAACCGGGATACGAAAGTCGCCTTCGGCTCGTTTCTCATGGTTTATGCGAGTGTATTGATAACCATTACATGAGAGTTGCAAACGATATTTTTTCTACACCCGATAAATAATGAAGAACTATAAATATCATATTTATATTTGTATTGAACACAATAACAGTAATCACTCGTATTTCTAAAAAATATTCTACAAAATTGTAATTAATGGTATTACCTCGGGTATTACCATGGATATAGGAAAATTATAAACATTATATTTATATTTATATTGAACATAATAATTGTAATTATTCTGATTTCTTAAAAATATTAAGATTATTTATTGGGCAGTTTGAAAAGTTTATTCCAGGCCCCATTGATCTGGAAGTGGAAGGAATATTTACATTTATTTTATTATTGCTAGTCTCAATAGAGTTCAATATTGTATTGGAAATGCTGATTTTATTCTGAACCGAATTTTCAATGTAGCCTTCTGCCACTGAATTGGATTTCCAGCCTCCATGACGTTTTAATGCAGAATATCACCACCGGCATCAACTAATAAGGTTGCAGATGTCCTTCGAAAACAATGCCCTGTATATAAATTCGGATCAGGAAGATTTAAATATGCCTGCCTAAATTACCAAATCTATTAATACCAATGTTTTGAATTGTGCATTTTCCATTACAATAATTAACGAAAAAAGAAGGGGTGGGGCAAATTCATATATTTTTTACTAATTTCGTAGTATTTGACGGTGATTATAAATGTTCGTTGTACTTTTGTTTTAGTTTCTACCACATTAACAATTAAGATTCCATTCATATCTTTGACATTTCTATCATGTAGTTCATGCCTTCGACATGCTCCCATTATTCCAAAAATCATTGCTACCTAAAACAAAAAGATAAATTTAAAAAATACAACAATAAGAAATAAAGAAAAGAAAAAAAATGAAATAAAAAGCAGGATGACCTAGGCTAGCTTCGAACCCGCGTCTTAGTTCAAATCTAGCGCCTTAGCCCGCTTCGCCACGAGTTAAAGTATCAAGTTTTCTCGACATTAATGATATATATCATGCATGAGTCGAATGGAAAATGTAATCATGACAAAATTTAAAAAAATGCAATATTAGGTAGAAACTTACTTTTATAAATAAAAACTTTTCATCGGGTGCTTCGTCGATAAACGTTTTTATTTGTTCAGGTGAAAATATTTTTGATTTTTTCCAACATATCCTTCGGACTTTCGCTTTCATAAAGCTTGTAGCTTCTTATATTTAGAAATGTCCATATTATGGTTGATATTTACCAACGATTTTATTATTGAATAAGTGTCCATGTAGGTACTAGATGATTTCATAGGTTCCATCAATTCCTGAAAATAGGCAATCAAAACATTTTCGGAGAACGTCGAAATATTATATGTATTTCTCCAGTCCATGAACCGTTGATATAGTTTCTCGTACACTTTCTTAAATTTTTGGGGTAAAATATTTTGTACTGCATTTTCTGCTTTCTCCGATATGTGTGGAGGAGTCGATGGTAATTCTTCTATATCGCTGATATCAGACATTTTGATAATATAATTATCGAAGTTTAGCTATATTCTACGAAAATTTAATACCTACTGATTTTGACAAATAAAACAATTAGATAGGAATCTAGGACAAACGTCAAATGCACAGCATTCTTGATTGAAAAATTAGGGGTTTCTATTGATTAAACATTTGTATCGTTATGAAAAATCTGTATCATAATGGATCTCATTATGAAACGGATTATGGGCATATAAGTGTATTTTTATAGTACAGGTGTAGAAAAATTTATTCATTTAATCATTTTCTTCCATTAAATCATACTGAATAGTTATTATGGACATACATACAGAGTGAAATATCAAATTTGCACCAAAAAACTAGTAGAAATTTTAACCATTTTAAACAAATGTCGATATTCTAGTACAAATAATATATTGGACAAAATTGTGCATTAAAAGTATATAGTATAGTATATAGTAATAAAAGGGAGGCGCGAAAGGTGTATATGAGATAACAAATTGTTTTTGTTGCGTAGGTGGCTGTGGTTTCAAATCTGAATATTGTTTCTAATTCTAAACAATTTTTCTAACTGAACTTTTAATAATGTATGTATAATGTCGAAAACAAGGGTAGTTTATTCCTCATAAAAATTCCTATTCTGTGTACCCGTTTGGAAATTTTGAATTCTGACAACTCCAATGCGAGTTTTCGCAATGCACCAATTTTTATTAAAAAAAAAAGATTTGGTACAAACCTTTTCAAACTCACGTATATCTAAAGTCATGTCATATTTCTAAATAAAAAAATAATTTATTAAACCTCAACAGAGGAACATAAATGAACACACGTATCAATGGTAACTGTCATGTAACCAACGAACGGGCCGACCCTGTCTCCTCAAACACCGATTCATTCAATTCAACCTGCGCCCCACTCTTCCACTCTAACAAGGAAGATCCGTATAAAACCAAAAGGACCTAACAGAACTTCATTCTTAAGTCCGCCTCAGTCGAGTAACCAGAGCTGCTTTTATACAGAGTGACAAAGTAACGTGGTACGAAACATGGCTCCGACACCTTACATGGTGAACAGTGAATACAGTGAGGAACCCATTTCTAGGACCTATCAGTACAGGAAGGTCATGAAACCGATGCTGGAGAGAAAAAGAAGAGCGAGAATCAACCGATGTCTCGACGAACTCAAAGAACTCATGGTGACAGCTTTGCAAAACGAAGGCGAAAATGTTTCGAAATTGGAGAAGGCTGATATTCTCGAGTTGACAGTACGACATTTGCACAGTCTCAAACGCCAACATCAGTTGGTGTTACCTCCGGAGCACAGCTATGCTGATAGGTTTAGAGCTGGATTTACACAGTGTGCCCAAGAAGTTACACATTTTATCAGCGCACCGAAAGACTCCATCGAACCCAATGCCGGCAGAAAGCTACTACAACATCTCGGTGCCTGCGTAAGACAATTGGACTGCGTCTCCCAAAATATGGCAACACAACAATATCCACAACAGAGTATGTCACCCCCCATTTCTCCGGGATCGGAGAGGATACCCCCCTCGACACCCCCATCAATGTGGCGACCCTGGTAGGAAAAGACATTCAAAAAGTGATATATTTTTTTCTGGTGATTATTGAGTAATATGTATTTTTTCTCGAGCTTTACTTAGTTTTAGGAATTCATGTCTTCCAAGTTTCCTGAAAAAAATTTGAGTTTATTCAGTTTTTTTAGTTCTTGTATTGTAGTTATCGATGAGAAGTTTAGCTTTAATCCTGTGATAGTAGAATAACTGCGGTAAGATTTATATAAAACAGTTTAATGAATGAGAAATAATTTAGTTTGTGTTGTATATTTTTTACCTTAATGATTATGAAATATGGTTTGTTTTACAGATATGTGAAAAATAAATGTATATTCGGATGCTCTTTTGTTTTCGTCATTTCATAGGTATTCACACCATATTTTTAATTTACGTTGCTATGAAAACTATATTTCAAAATTGATCTATAGAAAGATTGATTTCAACAGATTCTATGCTATTTTTTCACCTAGAAATAGATCTTCATTGCAAAAACCCAATAAATTGGAAAATTCAAAAATATTTCAATATATAGATTCTACTCTATTAATAGAGATAGTACAAGTGTTACTTTTTCATAACGTCATCCATTTCATTGCCTTGGATTCAGCATGGACTTTTATATAAAAAATTCATTTTCAAATGATTCAATCGCTGAATGTGCCAATGATATAATCTTTCAATTATCAACATCTATAAGAAAAATATCAGTTACAATGAGCCGAAGGAAAAAAATCATTCAAGTATCTCCCTGATACTTAATTGAAATGTATATTGTATTATGTGCCTTTGAATGTTCCATTACCGTTTTTTTGTATTCCCTTCACTGTGGGAAATTATGTACTTCCCCACTTCATAAAATTTTTTCTATCTTGAGTAATGATCTTATTCTGAAAAACCATCGATTTTTTATGAAAATTAAAATATTGTTGTGAGAAATGAAGAAAGAATTTATAATTATTGTCGTTAGATGTCATAATATTTATGTAGAAAGAAATAATTTAGAGATCAATTGCCTATTGCTTACCAATGCATTTCAGGAATGGATATCTGCATAATCATGGCGAACACAACGGCCTTTTTCTGGAAATGTTATAATTATTTCACATGTTCTTAGGAGATGGGCAGTGAACTCACTACTTTAGAGGTACTGCGAAATCGTTTTATTTCCGAAAAACGTTAAAATATGTCAATTTCATAATATTTTAGACGAATAGGCAATTGATTGATTTTTTCAAATAATTCCTCAGGAGTGAAGACCACCCAACATAATGAAATTTCATAATTTCTCAAGCAAAGGCTCTATGAATCTGACATATAGAAATTGTTTTTTAAAGATGTGAGTGAAAGATACAATGATGTCGAATCATTAAAACTTATAAACCCACTGATAGATGTTTATTAAACATTTGTTTATTTTCAATTATTCAAAATATGTAACAAATTATCGGGCAGATGATTTCTTGAAACAAATTTAATTATTTGGTATTTTAATGGCAAAATTCAATTTTTAATATATATTCCAAAAAAACTATCACTTAGGCGTTCTTGGAACCGCTGCGCTCACATGTCAAAAACATAATTTTTCTTTGAAATTTTTCGATTTTTTTGGGAATTATAAAGGTTTCTTGGTATTCATTGCGTATTTATCGCTATGTTTTATATTCCTGCCATCAGAGGTGGATGATGCTATTATACATAGGGTTAACTTATACAATGTCCGCCATAAAGCTGGATACATTTAATGGTACTGCGAAATCGTTTTCTTTTCGTTGAAAGATGTCAATTTCATAATATTTTGGACAAATATGCAATTGATGAATTTTTTAAAATAATTCCTCAGGAGTGAGGACCACTTATCATAATGAAATTGCATAATTTCTCATGCGAAGACCCTTTGAAACTGAGATATGGAAATTGTTTTTGGAAGATGTGAGTGAAAGATTCGATGATGTCGAATCATTTAAACTTATAGACCACCGATAGATGTTTATATTCAATTATTCAAAATATGGAACAAATGATTGGGCAGATGTTTTTTTTAACGTAATTTTTTTTTGTATTTGTATTGCAAAGTTCAATTTTTGATATTCATTCCAAAAAAAAATATCACTTATAGAATTTTGGAACAGCTGCGCTTGCTGAATACGAATACATTGTAAAAAAAAAATCCTTGAAATTTTCCAAATTTTTTTGGGAATTATAAAGGTTTCTTGGTATTCATTACATATTTATCGCTATATTTTATATTACTGCAATCAGAGGTGTTTCTTGGATTATGCTGTTATACATAGGGTTAAGTTATAAAATGTCCGCCATAGAGTTGGATACATATGGAAAACGTTTTCATTTTTGATTTTTCAGAAAATTTCAGCTTTGCTCAAAGTTGGCGCATCATTCATAATATACAATGGATTTTCAAAAAGTAACCAGTAGCGTACCAATAAGCAAAAAATTGCAAATATCTGAAAAGTCCATGAGTAACCTACCTCTATTTTCGAAGATATTTATAATTTTTAAAAGGAATAATAACAGATAATGACAATGAAATTTCAAGAAGAAAGGACAATATTTATAATTTTCATGATTTAGTGCCCCAATTTCATCCGAATATAAAACATAATAATTTTGTTAATCGATACAGGGTGTCATGCTTTTCATTCAAAATCTTCACCTTTTCTGTGCCCATGATATTATATCTTATTTTATTACGTTGAATCTCTCATTTTTTGGCAGGAATACAGGGTGACCCAGGGGTGCGTGCAAGCTAAATAATTTTTTTCTATCCGAGCTATCGACTTGATTTTTTTCAACTTATAGATCCGACAAAGAGGCACATCCTAAAAATATTTCTATTTATATAGGATGTCCCAAAATAAGATACACAACTGAGTTCTGTTAATACAGGGTGTTTCTTAAGTATGTGTCCCAAGTCCCAAGTCCCAAGCAACATATTTTTGTGATAAATGTTTCTCATTCTTTCATTTTGCCTGATTCATTTCTAACACTCGATCAACTTTTTTTTTTTTTTTTTTTTTATGTTCTGGTTCCCACGAAAAGGGATATCCTGTAATGTTCAGAGAACATCGTGGGAACCAAGGGAAAGAAGGTAGGAGTGGTGTTCTTCTTAAATTTCTGGAGGTTGTATGCCCGGGGAACACCTCCCTAGGAATGAGTTCCAAAGCCTCGCTGTTCGTTGGATGAACGAGTCTTTGAAAGTGATGTTCTGCAGGTCTCCAAAGTGACCACGAAGGGTGTGATGACTGAACTTGACGGGTTAATCTCGAAGAGACTGCCAAAGCAGGAACGATTGTTGATATTTCAGAAGAGCATCGCCCATGAAAATATCTATAAAATAGAGACAAATCGCCAACTTTTCTACGGTGTTCCAGACAAGTGAGCGAGTTTGTAAGCGAGGCATCACCGACGAGACGTATTGCCCTTTTTTGGACAGAATCCAATAGCCTCAGGATATGTTTAGGTGCCGCGCTCCAAATATGGGAACAGTATTCCAGGACAGGTCGGATCTGTGCCTTATAGATCATAAGCAGCTGAGTGGGGGTGAAATAGCTCTTGGCACGAAACAAAAAACCAAGTTTTTGGGATACACTTTTGGCAATGGACCTCACGTGATTTTCCCAGGAAAGGTTATTGCTGATAGTAATACCAAGCATCGATATGGATGACTTCAGTGGTATGGTTACTCCTGACAAAGTTATGTTAGGCACAGTGAGATCGGCTTTTCTAGAGAAAAGACATGCTTGTGTTCTGTTTGCATTGAATTCTACCAAGTTATTAGATCCCCACTCGAGAATTGTTGCTAAGTCCATATTTATATTATTAACATTTCTTCCTCGTTCATTTCTGGTTTCACGGGCTGATGTATAACATACAAACGCGTAAGTAAGTATATTGAATTCGGATACTTCTGATCGGGATAAAATTAAAACGATTGAAAGTTTTATGTGGAATATGGGTGTTTTAGCTCGATTGTGAGCACGCGCCATCTGTATACACTTTATTTAAGGAAAACATTATAATTTTGGAAATAACTCGCCTCTGAAATTATGTACTTAAATCCCTCAAACATTGTTTTATCAATCTTGGTTAGTTGAAACAAATACTTACGTAACAAATTACTACGTTTGATACAGTGCTGATGACAAATACATTTTATTGAATATTTCGATCATTTATCTTATAATGGCGACCCAGCATATCACTGTAAATATGGCGGCTTTTGAAGAATATAACTTTAGAGTGGCAGAAAGTGTAAATATACCACTATAATGCTCCTCCCATCATGAAGTGCTTAGTGGAACTAAATTATTATTTTTCACACCACTGGAAAGTGGCACCCACGTCATAGGCCTATGATTCACCACTTCAAAGTTATAACCTAAAAATTACAATAGGTTTTATACTGAAAAGGGAAACATTCTCAATTGAATATTGATAGAAAGATTTTTCTGTGAATTGAAAAATACACGATTGAAATGGAGTTATTTTTTGTGAATGTCTAACAGAAAACAACTACTTTCCCGTCTGAAGATAGTGACTAAAGTTTATCTTTCAGTCGCAGATGATTCCACATCTGATTTTATGAACATCCTGTTTATATTTTCATTAAATCAGGTTTTATACCTTCGAAAGGGGCGAACACGTCGGGCTATTATAACCTGCCACTCCAAAGTTTCAACCCCGAAATTGCGGGTACATGTTCATTAATTGTTGAAAAAGGACATGTAGCAAGTATACTGGACTTATGCAGCTCCAATCAACAATTATCAAGTATCAAGTAACAGTGATCAATTAACAAGTAATTCAAATGAAGGCATTTATGCAAACATAATTAACAATTAAAGTATAAATATTAAGCAGGAGTACAAGGTCAGAGATCCGATCTATTTGAATTAACCTTTTTATACAAAATCAAGAAAAATTGTCTATTGAAAACACATAATCCATTTCATTTTGAATGAATATCATTCACGTTTCACGTAATAGGTAAAACGGACTTTTTGTAAGCCACAATAAAATAATTTGAGAAAAGTTAGGTTAGTTTTCATTATCGCGCTGACCAATCCACGGTTACTTCACAATTAGGGAAAATTGTCCATTGAAAACGCATAACCCATTTCATATTGAATGAATATCATTCACATTTCACGTAACAGATAAAACGAACATTTTGTGAGCCACAATAAAATAATTTGAGAAAACTTAGGTTGGTTTTCGTCATCGCACGAACCATTCACGGTTACTTCAAAATTAAGGAAAATTGTCTATTGAAAACGCATAATCCATTTCATATTGAATAAAATCATTCATGTTTCACGTAACAGGTTAAACAAACTTTTTGTAAGCCTCAATAAAATAATTTGAGAAAACTTAGGTTATTGTAATTTGTAAAACGTGGCAACCATCACCACATATCCCAATCAAGTGCCTGCCACATTGAAGGTTTTATGGAAGTTACCAAAACGTGACCGAAACTATCTTACTCTCTTGAAAGTGACTGTGACTTCTAAGTGATATTTAAGTGGTACAGAATGCTTACCGTAACGGTTATTTTCCACTTTCAAGTTTGATAACCTTTAAAGTGATTTGCTTAGTGGCCATAATGTTCCAGACACCTCAAATGACACTAATAAGTTATAGAACTGTGGAGTGGCTACCATAGATGGGAATTACGTGACTACAACCATACACATATAAAATGTTAGTTATTCTTACTGTATAGTGGTATATTTAGTGGTGATTACGTGATAACCACCGATTCGAAGTTGCAGTATCAGTTTCCGTCACTATAATGCTGCTTGGGGTAGAAAATTTAGGAGCATGTTGCTGACGTCAAAATGAAAAGAAAAGTTCCTATAAACATGTCTTCAAGGAATTCAGGCAAAATATTTTCAAGGAAATCATGGTAAGAATTTCCATTGAGAGTCCCTGGAAAAAAGTGGGAACCAATCAAATAATCCCCAACAATACCAATCCACACATTCAATGAAAACTGGTGTTGAAACCTGGACTGAACTATTGCTTGAGGGTTTTCGTCACACCACACATGATTATTATGAGAGTTCATTATGGCGTTCTTTGAAAAATGTGCCTCGTCAGTGAATAATATCTCTGCAGTAAATTGTGGGTTGTCTAATTTTCTGCAGTATCCATTGGCAACACGGGAAAGGAAATCTCGGGGCAACAATTCTTGGACACGCTGTATGTGAACTGATTCTGTTTGAGAATTAACCAAACTAATTTGTGATGTACGTTCAGATTTTGCGCAATTTTTCTCGTGCTTGTCTGTGGATCTTCTTCGATTGCCTGAAGAACAGCTTCTTCAACTTCTGATGTCCTAGTAGTCAACGGTCTGCCTGCCACTGGATCTTTTCTAAAGGATCCAGACTCCATAAGCCGCTGAAAAAGGTTTCTGAATGTCTGGGAATCTTTCATTATAAATACGTCTAGCCTCGTAGCAATTGCCATCGGCAAGACCGTATACGTAAATCATATTAGCCATTTCGCTCTTCGTGTATGCTGCTATTTGAAAAAGATTGGAACACAAATACAGAAAACAACTTCACTGTCACAAGAACGGATTGAAATGACATGACAAGTACTCATCTGAATGTTATTTATTTAAATCGGAAAAGAGTCCAAAAAAACTATTTAACAAAAAACAAGAAGCATTTTTTGACTACGTTCAAGTGTTGAATGTAGGAAACCATTGAATGAAAGGAGACAAAATGCATTGGCGTATCTTTTCCGATATTTAGTACCCAGAGGCGACTTATGAGCCCCACGGAAATAGTTCAAATGCATCGATTATTTCAAATCCCAATAACTCGAAAACAGTTGCTCGCAGCGCCTTCCACCAATAATATATTTTTCACACAAAAATGTAAGAAACAAGTTATGACATTTCGAATGACTGAAAAGATATGTAGGTGGCGCCACCCCCACGAAAGAGACAAACTAACATCAAATTTGATTTTGTCATTGAAAAATACTCCCAGAAACCAAACTTTACTCGAATATCACAATTATTTTAAAATGTATTAACAAAAAATAAGAATTCAACTTTGACACCCTGCATCTGAGAAACGAATAACTTGCGGACATATGTTTATTTTGACGTCAGCAACATGCTCCTGAATTTTCTACACGTACTTAAGAAACACCCTGTTACACTTTTGGATTTGCCACTGAATGAAGAATGTCACTGGGTCTGTCGAATGACTTGAAACTCCATGACCGTGTAGCCTAAATGTATTGAAATACACCTGTTTTTGTTTCATTTCAATCAAGCGAGTAGTGTTGAAATTATGACAATTAGTTTCCGTTCTATTCAAATATTTCGGGCGAGCGCGCCATGCCTGCGTGACGTCATTTTACAACGCAACGTTCTCACCGCACACTCAATCATTGCTTTGCTATCGGATGTTCGACCACAATAACGTTTTTAACTCAAGTTTTTATGTGAATCAGTGTTACAATAGTGTTATAAGTATAATATTAGATATGGATGACGGTTTTGAAAAAGGACAATCTGATAACTTGCCTGAAATAGACGGGTTAATGGTTGCCCACTATTTTTCAAATAACTCCGATTTCTTGGCCGCCGAGATGCGAGGAGTAAAAATGCAAAAGTAAGTATTACTTAATAACATTTTACATTTTATCATAAATCTTTTAATCCCTATAAGTACATATTTCTCATGACTGGTGTTTTATAAATGTACGTCATGCGTCATATTGATACTATGAACATCTTACTTTACATTAAGCATCTGAGAAGGAAGAATGCGTAGGTATTTGTAACATGGTGGGACTCATTAAAAACAATAATGTGTTATTGTAGGTACCTACATAGTTTGGATCATGACTTACATTTTGTATTTTTTTAATATATAATGTAACAAAAAATTAACATAGTAAACCTAACCTGAACATTATGTACCAGAGGTACAAAGCTTTTTAAAATTTGAACCCAAGAAATATTTTTTTCATAAGTAGATTATTATTAGGATGCACGCTACTACACCTATTAAATATTGTTAAGCTAAGATGAAAAACCTCTCATATTAATTTCCTCTTTCATGTGATCGTGGATAAGTGCATTTTTATGAATTTTATTTTTTATATATTAGATCAACTTTAACGTTTATTTTATTTTAGATCGGCTAGAAACAGCTTCGGCGACGACGCTATTGGATATGCAAAAGTAAAAAGAGATATTTGTACAGTGAAATGCCGAATCACCCCAGAACATCATGATTTGCATCCATTTCTTTCGACATTTGGGTTCGAAAGAAACAATAAAAAACAACTTTTCGGGTGCATTAGTAGTTTTATTTGAACACTTTGGCACAATAAACGATTTTCTAGTTTCTGGATTCGACATTTTTATTAATTTTCGACGCAAACTTCATACACACAGCTCGGAAGCAGAGCACGCACTGACAGACCGTTGTAAAGTGACGTCACAGCAGCCGATGACTCCGCGTCGTCGCACGCCTGCTAAACAATTAAATATTTCGGAAACTATAAGACGTATCAAAAAAAATATTTTACGGTATTTTTCCATTTTTAATAGAGTGTATTGTGAAGGAAAAATCAAAAGTTGGTGATATTCTTCATTGTCGATTCAACGAACTCGGGTTTCTTAGACTCATCTGCAATAGTTTTTCACATATGTCAATTTATGTGTCAAAATAGCGTCGTGCCTAGACCCACAGACAAATTCATAACTTCAGAACTATTCAAGATAACTTAACCTACTCTTTTCCAGTCGATTTCAGCGCATGTTTTGAACATCGGATTCGATGTGCCATCACCAACTACGATTTTTTGAAAATGACAAATTACAAATGGCAATAACTCAACTTTTTCAAATGCACCCTATATTGCATCATTGCATGACATTTTTCAAGAGCTTTTTGTCGATATAGAGGACTACTTTGTAAAGTTTGTGAGATTTGTTGCAAAATAAGAAATGTTGATGGTGTGTTTTTCGAAACAAAAAAGTAGTCGAGTAGGCCGCTCTCGTAAAATTTGACATATCCGTGTTAGTTTAATAATTGTACACGTCGAATTGCTAATAATGAATTTCACTCGCGAAGAATTAGTGAATATGGTCTACTGTATTGGCGAAGCTGATAGAAATTAGCAAGCAGAGTCTACCTCCAAAAATATCCAGAAGCAAGGACTCCACGGGTGTCTTCATTCCAAAAGCTAAGAGATCGGTTTGCACTCACTGGTAGTGTGTCTTATACAGTAGCGGATTTACACATTTGTTGCCAGTAGGCTATTCAAATTTTGCCGCCCTTACCAAACTCAACAATTCGATATCTTAGTTCACAATCATATTAATTTAAGAAAAATTGTCAGTGAACTTTATGATTTGTACACTACCGTCCGAATTACACCACCTTTTCCCCATTATTAGTATGATTGTGAACTAGGGGATCGATGTGTCAGTTCCTAGATTATTTTTACAAACCAACGATTTGATTAAGATTGCACAAAAAATAGTTTTTACGTATATTTCTGAGCTAATAAAAATTTAGTCATGGTCTACTAATAAGGTGGGGTAAGGTATACTTTAATACTACTTACACAATAATATACATTCGGTAAACGTAATTAAATAATTTTATTTGAACTTACTTAGAGTTTAAAAAAAATATTGAATTATTTGGCAACAATCCGGGTAATGGTGACCATGAAATCCAATTAAATAAGTTATGAAAGTTTTACAATACCTTTTTGCGCGATTTTCTATTCGCAAAATCATCAATTATATCGTCGTATGAAATCTTGTTTATTAGTTCTGACTCTATATACAGTGCGCGTCAAAATTATGGAACAAATTCGATATTTCGCAAACCATTTACTTTTGAAAAAAATCCTGAAATAAGTCGATTTTTATTTTAAAATGCCGATTTTTTTATGTATATTCTAAAGAGGTTATATCACTGGTTTTGACATGGTGACGTAATCGGTAATTTTTTAAAATTGGAATAGATGTCTTGTGATACCTCATCTGAAAGGCCTTTCAATACTGCATTCAATGATAATAATTAATTAGATATTTTTTTACAGGATGAACAAAAATTAATATTTTATTTCAATAAGAGAATAACTTCATATCCAACAAAATAGAACAGTTAAATAAGATGTTCGAAATGCCATCCACCAGTCTCTTGACAATAAGCAAATCTACGGACACATTCCTCTTGCAAATTGCGAATCACTTTCGGAGTAATTCTGTTAATATCGATCCTAATTCGATTTTTCAACCCTTTTAGATTTTGCGGCCTATCTACATAGACCTTCGATTTCAAATAACCCCACAAGAAAAAATCCAGGGGCGTAAGATCTGTAGATCTTGGGGGCCACTCTATCGGTCCGCGTCTACCAACCCACCTCCTAGGAAAACAGTTATTCAAAAACTCGCGAACATCACGTGCATAGTGCGGGGGAGCACCATCTTGTTGCAACCAAATACTTTCATTTGGTGAGTTAGGATTGTTGGCGTTTGGAAAAATATCGGCAGGCTAGGTATGAGTTCATTTCTTAGAAATTCCAAGTAACGCTCCCCTGTGAGATTTACTTCGAAAAAATACGGGCCAATAACCCTGTCGTTTATTATCCCTGCCCAAACATTGACTTTCTGAGGGTATTGAGTATGCCCGTCCATCATCCAGTGAGGATTATCCCTACTCCAATATCTGCAATTCTGACGATTTACTGAACCATTTTGGCAGAACGTAGCCTCATCGGAAAACAGAATTTGTTTTATAAAACGTGGATTGCGGTTACACAAATCCTGCATTATTTCACAGAACTCCACACGGCGATCGGGATCATCATCATTGAGTTGTTCATGTAGCTATACTTTGTATGGATGGTACTTTTCTGCTTTTAGAAAACGTAATACAGAACTTTGGGATATGTCAAGGTCTGCTGCAATTTGTCGTGAAGTATTGTGAGGATTATTCTCTACACCCAATAGAACATCAAGTTTCACGTTTTCTTCTATTTTAGGACGTCCAGCATTCGGAATATGTTTGACATGACCAGTTTCTCTAAATTTTTTCTCAATCTTACTGATTGTTGAACGACTGATAGGTCTATTTGGATACTTCGCATTGAACAAGTCGCATACCTCTTGCTGAGTTCTGGTTCTATCTCTGCATCCAATAAAAATTAAAATTTCTATGCGTTGGGTTCCACTTGAAGTGGCCATAGTTTACTTTTAGAACCTTTTCACTTAGAATTTGTGAAGAATATTTGTTGATACTTCAACTGACATTCATTTGACACTAACTTGCCTATTATGGCATTAATTTGTGATTGTCTTTTGTTTCCATTTTAGACTAGGAAATAGCTAACTATTAATATTTGGAAAGGATCCATTGGTGTAGTAGAGCACTGACTCACTAGTCTGCGAGGGCAGTCTAAGGGATTAGAGCCTTGGCTCAAAAAAGTTAAATTTTGCATTTTTCAACACGCTTTTACTATCTTTACTTGTAACTAAATAACTCACAATGTAATAAAATCTTGGAAGTAAATATTCACCCACTTCCAATCTTCCGAATAATCTGAAATTTGTCACACATATCAAGGACCGATGACAATACAAGAATTTCATGATCATAATGTAATAATAATAAAAATATATTTTTCCAAACGCCAACAATCCTAGCTCACCAAATGAAAGTATTTGGTTGCAACAAGATGGTGCACCCCTGCACTATGCACGTGATGTTCGCGAGTTTTTGAATAACTGTTTTCCTAGGATCTCCAGATCTCACGCCCCTGGATTTTTTCTTGTGGGGTTATTTGAAATCGAAGGTCTATGTAGATAGGCCGCAAAATCTACAAGAGTTGAAAAATCGAATTAGGATCGAAATTAACAGAATTACTCCGGAAGTTATTCGCAATGTGCAAGAGGAATGTGTCCGTAGATTCGCTTATTGTCAAGAGACTGGTGGATGGCATTTCGAACATCTTATTTAACTGTTCTATTTTGTTGGATATAAAGTTATTCTCTTATTGAAATAAAATATTAATTTTTGTACACCCTGTTAAAAATATCTAATTATTTATTATCATTGAATGCAGTATTGAAAGGCCTTTCAGATGAGGTATCACAAGACATCTATTCCAATTTAAAAAAATTACCGATTACGTCACCATGTCAAAACCAGTGACAAACCTCTTTAGAATATACATAAAAAAATCGGCATTTTAAAATAAAAATCGACATATTTCAGGATTTTTGTCAAAAGTACATGGCTTGCGAAATATCGAATTTGTTCCATAATTTTGACGCGCACTGTATATAAAATATAAACATCACGATTTTGAATTTTGAAGGACGGATAGAAGTACGTAGCTAGAGGGGAAGATATTATATTATTTTCTTCTAAGTGTGCTACATTGTTGAGAGCGTGTGCCCATGACTGTATTTTAGATGCGGTATTTTCAAATATTTTCGAAGAAATACGTGACATCTTATTGTTATTATAGATATTGGCTATAGAAAAATGTTCGTTAGGCAGTAAAAGATATGAGTGTTAAACATAGAAAAGATATTTAATGAACGCATTAAAAACTTACACAAAATCCACCAAGGAAAAATCAATAGATCAGAAGAAACATTCCACTTCAAATTTAAAATTTGACTTCAAAATCAAATTTGGAAAACGGTCCACGAAGCGGGCGGAAATCGGCTAGTACCACATATTTAAAGTAGTATTTTTATCGTGAATTTTGCATCTGATGATTCGATGCTATTAATTACTTTTCTACACGAAAAATTTAATTTGCGAACGAAAAAATTATAACTCATTTTATGCAAACTTTTCTCATTCCAATGTTTTAAATACGAACACAGAAATCTGAAGACCTAAACTATTTCACTCTTTATCTTTCTCTCAGTCTCTGACATTTATCTGTTACTATTAATTCTCAACTCTTACAAATTTTCAATTTAGATTGGCAAAGAAGTTTCACTTTTGACACGTGTACTCTGTACACACGCTTTTTTTTATTTCTGAAAGACAAAAAAAAATCTGTCTCAAAAATTTTCCGCCATAGGCTTCAGCCTACCGGTCTTATACCAAAAAGGAAATGGCTGGTGGTCGGAACGATAAGAAAAATGCGAGTTGCATGTACACATACATAAACTATGTAATATTTGTTTGGGGAGGAATAACAAACAATTATATCAAAAATGTAGAAGTAACACAAAAATGGCTGATAAAAATAATATGTAAAAATACCTACAGATTTCCATCAGATAAACTTCTCCAACAATCTAAACTATTCACAATCCAACAATTATACTTTTTGAAACTTGCATCTTACCATCACCAACACAAATATGAACTTCCCCAAATAGATCATCCATACAACACTCGACTCAAAAATCAAACAAACAGAATATCGAAGGTTGGACCTACAAAAAACCAAAGATTTTTCTTATACTTAAGACCAATAATTTACAAAAAAATTCCAAGTGAGATAGAAACAAAAAATAGTTTTTTCCTATTTAAAAAGAGACTAAAACTATGGCTTTTACACCGACCCCGCAAGCAAATCTCCAAAGCCTTTCAAAGAGAAATATAAATAAATAAAAGAAATACAAATAATGTAAACTATTGTATATAATATTCAACATCAACAAAGGTACCATATACATATTTTATCATTATCATGAACAGAGGCTAATCTCTCAACAGGGCACCACCTGCACCCACCTGTCTATTCATATAAATACATATTCTATTTGAATCCCCATATTCACTAATCTTTTATTGTCAATACATACTCCATTAAATATTTTACACATACGGTACGTAACTAATTTTATTAAAACGCTATATTTTACTAATCTTTTATTGTCAATACATACTCCATTGAATATTTTACACAATCTGAACATACTAATTTTATAAATGCGCTATACTAGTTCTATCTTATTTTAACTTGTGATAAACATATTATTATTAGGTATTTTAGAATAAGCTCATTATAGAATACCATAGCCATGCACAAGGTTTTACCTTTTATGGGTTTTTTCTATTTTATTTGCTATAATTTTTAGCCATCTGGTTGTATTTGTAATATCTGTTGTTGAGCAAATGAATTATTATTATTATTATTATTGATTCTACGGAAAAATCATCACTTAAACACTGGGGAAATAGCAGCGGAAACGGATATTTCACAAAGTAGTGGACAGAATAACATTGAAACATAAGTTCCACCCTCATCCTCTGAACCTACATCGAGAAATGTATGGTAATGATTCTGCACTCAAATGAATGGCATTATTCTCAAATATCTTCAACTCACATTATGCCAATGTTGCTAAAAACATGGCTGAACTAGTCACAAAACCAAGAAACTCTGTCGTGAACAGAAATAAACTTGATGTCTCCATATTCTTGAAACCCACTAACGAAACAGAGGTGCATGACATTATAAAAGAACTCAAAAATCATAAATGTCCAGGCTTTGAAGAAATAACTTCAGGAAAAATAAAACTCATCGGTGAATACTTTAAAAAGCCCTTTACGTATCTAATCATCAAAATATTCGAGGGAAGCGAATATCCGGAAAACCTCAAGACAGCAAAAATAAATCCTTCATTCAGAAGTCTCTAATTATAGACCAATCTCACTTATAAGAACAATCACATAAGTTGTTGAAAAAGTTATCAAAAAACTCCATATGGAGTTTCTAGAAAAGAACTACATACTTTCACCTGAATAATTTGGTTTCAGACCCCAAAAATCAACTGAAGATGCAATTGTGTACTTAACAAATAATATCTATCGATCACTGGATGAAGGAAAATATGCAATAGGTGTCTTTCTAGACTCAGCTAAGGCGTTCTACCGTCAACTTCGAAAAACTGATGGGCGTGATGGAGGATCTAGGTATCAGAGGAATCGCCTACAAATTTGTCAAATCCTATCTTAACGATAGGACACAGTATGTAAAAATCGGAAATGTGATAGGCGAATCTTGCAAAGTAATAACTGGTGTTCTGGGACCAGTGCTCTTTTTAATGTACATTAACGGAATACTCTCCCTGGAAGTGGATGCGAATATTTTTCCTGTAAAAAACGAATACTGAAAGGTCAATATTTAACTTGTGAAAATTAAACAAAGTATCATCGTCGTTGAATTACCAAAAAAACATAAATAACACAAACCTGATGCAGACGATAACGATCTTCTCATGTGCCATATATGCTATAAAAAAAAGTGGAGAAGTGAACCAAGAGACAGAAAATGTAGACAATGATAGCTCTGGGACAGATACAGAGACAAGGGAACAATATATTGATGATATGTGTAGTAGGACTAAGGGTCATGAGAATAATACAAATGAGATCGAAAATTATATACATAAAATTCAGATAGATACTAGTCATGAAAATAACAACAGAGGTAGAGAAAATATAGTTGATGATAGTGAAATGAACGTTGTCGAAAGTGAAATCGACGATATCTTCAACAATTATAAGCGGGAATACAAATCAATGGTCAATCAAGTTAATCATAGTTATAAAATAATATAATTCTAGCTTTGACACTTCTTTATTTATTTATTCATAGGTAACAAGTACTCATTTGACCGTTTTCCTAACTGTCCAATAACTGAAAATTTTCAAGTACAATAGCTAAAAAAAGCAAATTTTTTTTACATGCTGTATGTTTTACCAGTATTTATTAATATCTTTTCGATGATGAATAAAAGTGAGCAAATATATATTAAAAGCATAAAGCTAACTTGATCATATGAACAGAAAATAAAATCAAACGGAATGACATAGATTCAGAAATAACAAAAATATATGATGAGGCCATAAAAATAAAAAAAACAAATACCTTGGTTTTATGATTGATTATACATTGAATTTCAAATATGATTTTGAATATATGCACGATAAATTGGCTGAAAATCATTTTCCTTCACCCGTATCAGCAGCAATCTCACTTTCCAAACATGCCTTATAGTCGGAGAGTCAGGGGTATAAATATTCTATGGATAAGTTACATGGACAGTTTTGTGTAGTGAGTAGTACTACCACAGACCTGAAGGGCACCACCTTTGAAATTGTTAAACTTTCCGGCATGCTAAAATATGACGATTTGAAATCATAACCGGAAGTGACGTCATATTTTATCATACGGGCAAAGTTTTTCCTTTATCATATCCGTAGCATATTCATATTCCCGGCTTCTGGACTATTAGAGTTGGAAATGTTTTGACAGTTCCAGCAGCCAATAAGATTTCGTTATTTCTTGTCATGTCACACAAATCACCCAATAATATCAACATTTAACTGACATCAACACTACGGGTAGTTCACTATGACACCAAGATTTTGATCATTATGACACCAAGACTTTGACAGCTTCATATTCCAAATAAATTTCAAAATGTCATGTTTTGGCAATGCAAATTTTCAGTCTATTAAACTGAAGAAAAAATGGTAAATGTATAGGCGTCGTGCTCATACTCCCTGAAAATAGCTGTAATACTTTTCTTACGCAGCGGTCTGATACCGGTTCCGAAATATAACATTTTCTCCTCCATTAGGTGATTTTTGAGCACGTTTTCTCCAACAAAAATCACTCAAAATGCCTTTCTCTTTCAAACTACAAACACTAAATCTTCCATTTTCGGCACAATTTTGCACGAAATACAGCCTGTTCTATCGAAAAAACCCTCCTTCAATACCTACATCCTAGCTCTGACATCTGACTCACATTGAGGTTAGGTTAGATTGTTGTAGATGATGTGAGGAGGGGTTAGGATGTATGTTTTGAAGGGGGAGGATTTTTTCAATAGAACTGGCTACAAATTGTGTCGAAAATGCGTGATTTAGTGTTCCTAGTTTATGCTGTTTGGAAGAAGGAGACATTTTGAGTGATTTTTGTGCGAAAAAACGGTACTTAAAATCACCTGATGAAGAAGGCAAAAATGTTACATTTCGGAAACGTTATGAGACCGTCGCGGATTCGTGTTCAGGCAAAAACTCGTAAGAAAAGTATTACATCTATTTTCAGGGAGCATGAGCACGACGCCTATACATTTAGCAAAAAAATGCAAAAAATACCACAAACAGTCACGAATACACGTGGGGAATATTTATGGAAATTTGCTATGAAGCAAAATACGAGCTGAATGGACATATAAGCGCAGAAGAACTTGCATTAATTCTGAATGTTTGGGCGGTATTACAACAGAAGTACTATAATGACTATAAGATTATGAATGCCCGTTTAACAGCATAGTATTCAAACCTACCCTACAAGCAGATGCAGGTAAACATAACACCAGTTCAGTTTCGTTAAGTTTGTCTGAAGTAAACTAAATAATATTGTTCTGATGATGAAAATACCCCTGACGGTCTTATGCGAAAATTCTACCATATTGCCGCTGTAGAAGTAGCGTGAGAGGAGGCGAGGCAGTTGCCTGTCTCTTGGATTTTTTTCAAATCGAGAAAAATAACCATGGCTTTACAACAAATCGCATTGAATATAATCCGGTGTTCAGTGAAACTTGCCAAGGCGGTTCAATAAGCTGTAGAAGTTGTAAATGGTTGATTACTGATAGTGAAAGTCAAAGCTGCCCCGTACGTCCATAGACATATAATAATATGGACTGGTTGTGAGAAAGAGACCATTGATATCGGAACCTGTGAAAAAGGACAGAATGAGTTCAGGCAAAACATTGGTTTCCTATATTGTTTTCGAGTGGTGTTTTGCAAGTTTTTTATAAATTCATCCAGTGTTTCTGAACTGTTTGACCAGTTATAAGCATTCTTAAATACCTATGCCCTCTTCGTGTGCAGCCAACAATTGTGTAGTTAGATACAAAAAGGGCTGGGTGTGAAAATTCATAGGTGAGTAAGCATGGAGTGTAGGTAGTGATTTGTGGATTTTTCAAAGGTTTCCGAAGAATGAACTTATGAGAAAATTTTAATTTATTTTCTCAGTCACGCACAAAGTGGTAAAATTTTACGCGACTTCTCTTGTTTATATAACTTAGTTTTATTTTTGTGCAGCTATTTATATTGTAGCTGAAATTCATAGATTTAGGTATTATTAGTATCATAGATGGGTGGTAGGATTTTGTTTGATTCGGGGGTAGAATTTGATGTTTTTTCCCGAGCAATTGCTTGAACGAATATTGGTTATTAATATTTATAAAAGTATAATGTAATTTATTTGATTCACAAAATGTTCCTTTTTTCCTGAGAACAAACGCAGAAATATATGTTTTCAAATTGAGGAATGTTTTCTTCAAACGTTATAAATATACATGGAGTTTTTACTCCGTTGGAGTAACGGCATACTTTTACTCCGCCGGAGTGAAGGGATACTTTTACAGTGCCAGGCTGAAATGAGAAAGACTTCCCCACGGATTGTCCGTCGATCTCCGTCACGCTCGATAGAAAAAATATAACTTTCTTCCGCAATAACACGTACTATTTTCCTCAGTATTTCCCAAAAATAATTGGGCAACTTTTTCTACAGACACGAAATTTTATACCAAGATTACATAAACGTTTTTTATGTAGGCATTATTGATAACAAATTTTGAAATCACCGGAGATCCCAGTAATTATCAATCATTTTTTTCAGACCTGAACTTTCTGAAAACATTGGAAGAGAAGTAAAAAACATTTTCATTCAGATGGAGGCTCAATGGAATTCTTTTGTTTCTGAAAGATATCATGAAAATATGTCGCATAAAGTTCCTCACTTTGATTCCTTGAACTTTTTGAAAACTCATCTCATTCAAAGTAGTCAATATTTTCCTTGGAAAAAAAAAATAGGTTTTTCCAATGTTATGCCATAGCCAATTTGTATCTTCTACCTTGACTTATTTATATCCTTCACAACATCTCTCTCTCTCTCTCTTTCTTATATAGTCCGTTAGGAACTGTGTGTTGAAGTCACGTGACGGCCAGTCCATCAGTTATAATGTCTATGTGTACGCTTTTTTCATAAACTGATATCAAAACGAGACGAACATATTATTTCACCACGGCTGTTCTTAAAACCAATTCAACACTAGAAAACGGAAACCGATAATTGGTACGACAATATCTCTTTTGGAAAAAGTACTACTAATGGATGTACTGAATCTTCTGCTGAAGGTTTTGACATGTAAAGGACAAAAAGATAACAAACCAACAGGTCAACTGCTGTTAGCGAATTGGCAAAAAAAGGTGTGCAAGAACAACAATTGCTGAAAATTACTGGTCATAACAATCCAAATTTCATGAAACCATACTCAATCATCGACCAAGAACACAAGGGTGAAGTGATTAAAACAAGTAAATACTAGTTAGTTACAACTAGCTAGTTTCAAAATTTTCTGAAATGGAGGGGAATAACAATTGGCTAAAGGAAGGTAGTAAATACTTGGTTATATCATAATATTCTAAGTGAATACTAGATAGGTAGTAATAACTAACCCTAGTTGATGCTAACGTGTGCTCATGGGACAGAAGGCCATGACACGATGCTCACGCTCTCACATTCCATAATCTATCAAATCTTAAGTTGCGATGTTGTGTTTTTCGCGTTCTACTGAAATGTCATCGGATGAATTGGATAACTTCTTACTGGGCAAGCAGTTGGACAGAAGCTTGTAAAATTCATTCGTGAAAATCCTGTTGTTCTAGAAAAGTCAAAAATGCACCAGTGGTAGATGCAAAGAAGAAGACATGGAAAAAATTAGCTGAGGATTTTTCATGTGCTGCAGGGAAGAAAGTAGAAGTCGGTCAGCTTTCAAAAACACTAATCAATATGAAAACAAGTATAAAGAAAAAAACTGACAAGACTGCAACAGGTAATAAGCTCAAATAATGGGAGCAGGATTTCCTAGATACTATGCAGAAGGAAACGAATCATGTTTTTTGTAAAGTTCCTCAGGCCTTATCGGTAGGACATGAAACAGTGACGGAGTACCATATCACAACAGAATGGAAACGCAGAAGAATCATTAAGTGATATACCAAGGCCTTCCAAGAAAATGAGAAAAAGTGAAAGAATTAATAATCACTACCTCAGTTGCAGAGGATTGTATTGATACAACAATTGAAGTTACAGGGAATTCAAATTGGAAAAGATTGATAGATATACTGGCAGTGAGTCAAATTTTTCTCATGGGGTTGACCTGAGTGACATACACTGCGCGCCAGGAGCGATGGATATACCGATTTTGGCGAAAAATAATATGAGGGGGCAAAATAGGCTCAAAATTCTTACGGATTCGTGATCAGAACAACAACTTTAGTATCAATCCATATTTTCGCTGGAAAATTTTCAGTTCTGAAAAATCCAAATTTGTCTCACTTTCCATGGAAACGGCCCCGTAATTAACGTAGTAGAATTCTGTAATTTCCAGATATACCAAGAATAAGTCTAAGTCTCTTTTAGGGTTGATCTGAGTGACATACACTGCGCGCCATGGGCAATGGATAGAACGATTTATACGAAAAATAAAATAAGATATGCCCAAAATTCTTACGGATTCGTGATCAGGACATCAACTTCAGTACCACTCCATATTTTCGCTGAAACATTTGCATCTTCCGTAATTATTAAAGTAGAATGCTGTAATTCTCACGATCGTTTGATATACCGAGGATAAGTCTGAATCCCTTCTGTGGTTAATCTGAGTGACATACACTGCGCGCCAGAGGCGATGGATATATTGATTTTTGCGAAAAATAATATAAGAGGGCAAGATATGCTTTACATGCTTACGGATTCGTATTGGGACATCAATTCTAGTACCATTCCATATGTCTCTGAAAATTTTTCAGATCTGAAAAATCAGAATTTGTCTCAGTTCCCATGGAAACGCCCCCGTAACTTCCGTAATTATTGGAGTAAAATTCTGTAATTTTCACGATTATTGAATATGCCAAGGATGAGTCTGAATCTATATATTCTGTGGTTGACCTGAGTGACATACACTGCGCGACAGGGGCGATGGATATACCGATTTTTGCGAAAAATAATATAAGGGGGCAAGTTAGGCTCAAAGTTATTACGAATTCCTAGTTCAGTACCAACCCATATTTTCACAGAAAAATTTTCAATTTTGAGAAATCGGAATTTGTCTCACCATGGAAACGCCCCCGTATCTTCCATAAATATTGGAGTACCATTCTGTTATTTCCACAATCGTCAGATTCACCGAGTCCAGATCTTTTCTGGCGACAACCTGAGTGACATACACTGCGCGCCAGGGACGATGTATATACCGATTTTAGCGAAAAATCATATTAGGGGGCAAGATAGGCTCAAAATTGTCACGATCATTAGGTTTACCGGAGATAATGCTGAATATATTCTGAGGTTGAGCTGAGTGATATATGATGCGCGCCAGGGGCGATTAAAATGCTGATTTTTGCGAAAATTAATAATAATATTAGGAGGCGGGATAACCGAGATTGTACTGATTCGTGCTTAGGACATCAAATTCATAACCGATAGGCATCTTTGCTGAAGAATATTTCAATTCAGAAAAATTCGAATTTTCTCACTTTTTAACACCTCCATATCTATCGTAATAGGCAGATGAGACACAATGATATATTGAGACATATTTGCTGAGCTTCCAGAGGGTAGTACAAAAATATGGATTTTCTAAAGGAACTATTGAACTTCCCAAACATCATAAAATCGAAAGAATTGTTAAAAATTAAAAAACAAGTCAGACTACGTTATTGAAACATATCTCGAAAAAATCCTTTCTTTTTCTGTTCATTAATGTTCATTGAAGAAACAACGACTAGAGAAACTCAATGTGAACATATTTCTCAACAATACTGCATCATCAGTAATAATTATCACTCGATATCACGTTCTACAGTTATAAAAAATCGTTCAATCCATCGCCGCTGGCGCGCAGTGTATGCCACACAGGTTAACACCCAAAAGAGATTCAAACTCAAACTCGGTATATATAACGATCGTGAAAATTACAGCATTCTACTGCAATAATTACGGAAGATACGGGGGCGTTTCCATGGGAAGTGAGATAAATTCGGATTTTTCAGAACTGAAAATTTGGATATGAATATGGATTGGCACTGGAGTTGATGTCCTTATCACGAATCCGTAAGAATTTTGAGCCTATCTTGCCCCTTAAAATTAATTTTGCAAAAATCGTTCTATTCATCGCCCCTGGCGCGCAGTGTATGTCACTCAGGTCAACTCCAGAAACGATTTAGACTCATCCTTGGTATTTCCAAAGATCGTGAAAATTACAGAATTCTATTCCAATCATTACGGCAGTTACGGGGGCGTTTCCATGGGAAGTGAGACAAATTCGGATTTTTTAGAACTCAGCTCAAATATGGATTGGTACTAAAGTTATTTTCCTGATCACGAATCCATAAGGATTCTGAGCCTTACTTGCCCCCTAATATTATTTTTCGCAAAAATCGATATATCCATCGCTTCTGGCGCACAGTGTATGTCCTCAGGTCAACTCCATTAGAGAATTCAGACACACCCCCAGTATATCTGTCGATCGTGGAAATTACTCCAAATAATAACGGAAGAGACGGGGGTGTTTCCATGTGAGACACACTGTATTTATATGCATATACATATTTGTATTTATATGCATATACAGGGTGTTACCAAATGAGTGCGAAAGTTTTTAGGGGGTGATTCCCTGTCGAAAATTGAAGGGGGTCTTTCATGTGAACAAAAGCTCTTAGGCCTTTCCTTGAAAAGTTACAAGCTTCCAAAAATGAGAAAAAAGTATTCTTGAATTTGCTGAAGAGTTGAGGAAATGGCATTTTGTGGGCATGTTCTACCAATAAAAAAACTACCTATGAATATTTTTTTAATTTTGTTGTGATCTTTTAAAGGGGTGTAACATGCAACTCTTATTCCATTTCTTCCCAGAACTTTTTAACGAAACAAAATTTCTCAATTTGTTGAAAAGAACGATTTATTGCAAAACTTTTTTACTCCTGTGTTGTGTCCGTAAAAGCAATAGTTTTCTGATAAAGAAATGAAAAACAACATTGTGCAGGAACGGATCTTCTGTAAATGGAATCGAAAAAATCTAGTAGGTGGCTGTCAAGTCGCTTTGATTTATATGTGGTAGTTGGAAGTTCAATTGTGTCTTTTGCATCTTCAATATGAATAATTACCTAACGCTGAAATGGCCGATATGCATTTTATGTATGGTCGTGCCAATGGAAATTATTTGGAAGCTAGACGGCTCTATGCAGAGATGTATCCTCAGCGCGTGATACTTCATCACACAATTTTTGCACATCTCCACCAAAAGAGGGACTTTTCAAAAACGAACAACTGATTGTGGTCGTCCACGGGTAATAAAAACGGTAGCACTGGAAAAAGAGGTTCTCAATATGATTGAAGATCGTCCGGAATTAAGTACAAGACAAATTGCTAACACACTTAATGTTAGCAATAAACTGATCTGTAAAATTTTAAAGGATCACCAATTGTATCCTTACCATATTTAACGAGTCCAGGCACTTTTGCCGCGAGATTTTTCCCATCGAGTAGACTTTGTCAATGGAGTTTTCAAATGATTACCCGAAATGCTCAATTTTCAGAAATTCTAATATCCACTGACGAATCCAACTTTTCAAGGCAAGAGATTACAAATTTCCATAACAATCATCTGTGAGCTTGAAGATAACCCACATGCAATTCGAAAAGGTCGGTATCAATATGAATTTTCACTTAACGTGTGGGTCGGAATTATTGGCGAAAATATTATTGGACCGTATTTTCTACCGTTAAGGCAAGCTATATAAATTTTCCCCAGGAGTAGCTTCCCATTTTACTTGAAAATGTTCCACTAGCTATTCTACCACGAATGTGGTATATGCACGAGGGTGCGCCTGTTCATTCCAGCATAACTGCTCGTCAGTACTTGGACGACGTGTATCAAAATCGTTGGAATCCCAGATCTCCAGACTCAAACCCCTTGGACTTTTGCATCTGGAGTGGCCTGAACTCCTTGGTTTATACCCCATTGAATGTGTGAATGATTTGAGGAATCGCATCATTGCAGCCTGCGAGACAATCCAAAACACACCAGGAATGTTGAAAAGGGAAACATTCCCAATTGAATATTGATAGAAATATTTTTCTGTGAATTGAAAAATCCACGATAAAAATGAAATTATTGTTTGTGAATGTCTAACAGAAAACAACTACTTCCCCGGCTAAAGCCACGCTGGACATTGAACTACATCTGATAGATATTCTGAAAAGACCCTAACTCAAAAGAAAAAATCTAAAATTGAAAATTTGCATTTTCATTCAGATAGTTATTTGATTTTCTTTCCAGTCTCAATTAAGAACTCATGAAGATGAATGAGGCAAAGAAGAATGTTTTCCAAAAAAGAGTACTCACCAGAAATCATTCGTAACATTGACGCAAGAGAGACATCGCATTCACTAGATCTTCAATACATTTTTGTCGACGAAAATCTATTTCACGCTTCCACGATCATCAGGAAAACCGGAAGAAATGGGAAACACATTTTCAAGAAGCAATCTCACTTTGCAAACATGGAAAAAGTTAGAATCATTTCTTTTGGAGAGACACTTTGAAATTAGTGTTTTCTGACATTAAAACCTGTCATGGGGTATGATAGATTGATTTGTTGAAAATATGAACAGGATGTTCATAAAATCAGATGTGGAATCATCTGCGACTGGGAGATAATCTTTAGTCACTATCTTCCATCGTCAAGATAACCTCTTGTGGGGTATTCATGTTGGAAAGAGAAACATTCTCAATTGAATATTGATAGAAATATTTTTCTGTGAATTGAAAAATCCACGATAAAAATGAAATTATTGTTTGTGAATGTCTAACGGAAAACAACTACTTCCCCGGCTAAAGCCACGCTGGACATTGAACTACATCTGATAGATATTCTGAAAAGACCCTAACACAAAAGAAAAAATCTAAAATTGAAAATTTGGATTTTCATTCAGATAGTTATTTGATTTTCTATTCCAGTCTCAATAAAGAACTCATGAAGATGAATGAGGCAAAGTAGAATGTTTTCCAAAAAAGAGTACTCACCAGAAATCATTCGTAACATTGACGCAAGAAAGACATCGCATTCACTAGGTCTTCAATACATTTTTGTCGACGAAAATCTATTTCACGCTTCCACGATCATCAGGAAGACCGGAAGAAATGGGTAACACATTTTCAAGAAGTAATCTCACTTTGCAAACATGGAAAAAGTTAGAATAATTTCTTTTGGAGAGACACTTTGAAATTAGTGTTTTCTGATATTAAAACCTGTCATGGGGTATGATAGATTGATTTGTTGAAAATATGAACAGGATGTTCATAAAATCAGATGTGGAATCATCTGCGACTGGAAGATAAACTTTAGTCACTATCTTCCATCGTCAAGATAACCTATTGTGGAAGGAAATTAATTGAAATATTTTTTAATTAAAAACCACGATAAAAATGAAATTATTGTTTGTGAATGTCTAACAGAAAACAACTACTTCCCCGGCTAAAGCCACGCTGGACATTGAACTACATCTGATAGATATTCTGAAAAGACCCTAACTCAAAAGAAAAAATCTAAAATTGAAAATTTGCATTTTCATTCAGATAGTTATTTGATTTTCTATTCCAGTTGTTTTCTGTTAAACAATCACAAACAATAATTTCTTTTTTATCGTGGATTTTTCAATTCACAGAAAAATATTTCTATCAATATTCAATTGAGAATGTTTCTCTTTTCAACATGAATACCCCACAAGAGGTTATCTTGACGATGGAAGATAGTGACTAAAGATTATCTCCCAGTCGCAGATGATTCCACATCTGATTTTATGAACATCCTGTTCATATTTCCAACAAATGAACACCAGGAATATTTCAACGTTTGCGCCAGTCTATGAGACGAAGACTTGATTCATGTCTGATGGTTCGAGATGGTCATTTCGAGCAGTTTTTATAACTCAGTTCCATTTGATCTTGTTGCCTTTTTCTTTGTAGTAAAACAACTAATCTTGTTTTGTTTGTATTTTTAATTCGATATTTATTCAAAACTAAACATGGTTCATGACTATATTAAAAATTAAAACAAGCGGAATAATTTTAAAATACTACGATTGAAGTCACAAGTTGTGCAAACAAAACGTGACAGCCACCAACTGATTTTTTCGATTTTATTTACAGAAGATCCGTTCATGCACAATGTTGTATTTAATTTTTTTATTAAGAAACTATTGCTTTTATGGACACAACAAAAAATTCAAAGAAGATTTGCAATGAATCGTTCGTTTCAACAGATATTTTTAAATTGAGAAATTGTGTTTCGTTAAGAAGTTCTGGTAAAAAATGGAATAGGGGTTGCATGTTTCACCCCTTTGAAAGTTCACAACAAAATTAAAAAAATTTTCATAGGTAGCCCTTTTATTGGTAGAACATGCCCACAAAATACCATTTCTCCAATTCTTCAGCAATTTCGAGAAAAAAATATATTTTTTTTTCTCATTTTTGGAAACGTGTAACTTTTCAAGGAAAGGCCTAGGGGCTTTTGTTTACATGAAAGACCCCTTGAATTTTCGACAAGGAATCACCTCCTGAAAACTTTTGCACTTATCTGGTAACACCCTGTATATATATAATAATAAAACTGGATAAAAGGGTAACGGGAACACGGAATAACGGAAAAACGGTATAACAGGAATAACGGGAATAACAGGAAAATGACAAAACGGGATAATGGGAGGACGGGATAACGGGATAACTGGATAAGGAGAAAACGGGATTGCGGGATAACGGGTATAACGGGAAAACGGGATAACAGATGCAAAACACCTCTGACATAAAAAGTTCCCTCAGCTATTGAACAAAAGCACACAACTATATGCTATACTACTATACTTTCTTCGGTTTCAATCCCAATAACACTTCGAAAACTAATAACTAATAATTATTTACATAGTTTCACTTCGAGAAAAATCTAATGACGTTCTGACCTGACATACAGAGCTAATTGCAAGAATAAAAAACCCAAATAAAAGGAGCATACAGGGCAAACAAAAAATATGAGTTCATTGAAAATCAATTCAGTTTTAGCGATTTCTTCTTTCTGTGTAAATCTTAGCGAAAATTTCCTTAAAAAATTCATGTACGACACAAATTTCCCGCAATTAATTCAAGCACGTGGGGGATTCGGTAAGAAAATTTTATACCGGAATTATATTTGAATAGAAAACATTAAGTAAATATTTATTTTGACGTTATTCACAAATAAATAGAAGGCTGTGTGTAATGGGAGTTTTGGTTTTTAATATCAGATAAACTATTATGTAAAATTAATTGATTTCATACAATTTTCTTACTAGGTTTCAGGAAAATGTCAATATTGACTAAAAATTAAAGTAGATCTTCGTATTGCGGGAGATATTTTTTTGGTTTTCCCCGTGTCCTAGTAAAATAAAATATATAATATCAGATACATTTTTATATAGAATTGATTGTTTTCATACAATTTTCTTGCTAGGTTTCAGGGAAATGTCAATTTTGACTAAAAATGAAAGTTGATGTTATTTCAATATTATTATTGTTCAATTATATGATAGCTGTCATGTACCGGGAAATTTCCATTTATTAATTTTACGTCTACATGCTAATGTGGATGAAAAATTTTCAAAAAATTTACTGGTTACCATAGTAACAATGTTGAAATGATTGGTTGAAAATGACTGGCATAAAATTTTCACTTATAATACCACAAGAGCTTCAAAATTATCGGGTATTTCCCGATAGGTTCGTTGCAAACAAATTACGGAGTCAAGTTTTTCAGGTTAAAAAATCACGAGCGCGAAGCGCGAGTGATTTTTCCTGAAAAACTTGACGACTTTATTTGTTTGCAGGGAACCTTGAGGGAAATGCCGGATAATTTTGAAGCTCGTGTATCGGGGATTATTTTTCCGTCCCAAAAAGTAGTAAATTGGTTCCAAACTGTTTTTTTGCCTTCTCCGTATTAATGGGAACATTTCCTTTGACTTTTTTATCGATGGTGGACAGAGAACAAACTCCAAATCGACTCATTTTCATGCAAAATCTCCAATTGTCACAATTGAATTCAACCTGTCAGTTTGAAGTGTGGTTAATTTGACTGGATCATGTTTTGTTTTTTATATATAGCAACTACCAGAGAAAATTTTCAAAAAATTATCAGTATAATACCATGTAGGTTGTACCACGTGACGTCGAATGGTGCAATTCTATTGGTCGATATTTGGGTCGGAAAAATAATCAAAATAATTCCATCTGGTACTTTTCAGGGTGAATTAGATTTTTTCTAAAAATCAATTCATATTGGCGGAATCCTATTTAAAATTAAACGAAACACTATTGAAAATACAAGACTAGTGACACAGCACTCGACCACGAAACAAATAGGATCGATTTGAATATAATTTTTTTGCAGAGTGATCTCGTCAGGAAAAGTCCATAGTTTTCATATGTATAATTCCATATAAAAGGTGAGACAATATAAGTCAATATCACACGTGAAACATTCAATTCAATCGATGTGAATGCAACTGTTGAAAGTAAATGAAATCAAACAATGTTTAAGCTGGATATTTTATTTCAATATAAATAAAAGAAACAGTAACTATTTCTTTCTTTTCTTTGCATTTTTGTCTCTTCATTCGATATTATCAGAAGCATCCCTGATTATCATTCCTCTAGGAAGACGCCGGTCGAAAATTTCGGGTAGAATACAATCCATGTAAAAGCATTTTTGATTGTTTGTTATCCAATTATTCTTCATTTACATATTCATGCCTATAAGAAGTGAATAAGGATATCAAATCGAAACTAATATGATGAAAGATCCATCAATATAAGAAATTAAAAATGGGTGCTTGATGAAAAAACTCAGGAAAAATACATATGTGTTATTCATTCCAGAAGTGTCGACAAAATAAACCGGAATTATGCAAAATATTCGATTTGAAGTTTATTCATGTCGTTCAGGATACAGTTTGGATTGGTAATAAAAAAAACTCACTGAACCCTAGAGTGCTCCTTTGGGCTCACGATTCTGATCACTATTTCCCCTAATTATAGAAAATAAACAATTATATTAATGCAAAATAACTTGATTCAGATACCTACTATTTACGTAGATTATGTAACAAACGTTTGACCGCTAACGATCATCGAGTTCGTTTATGACGTCTAGATAAAGGTATTGTGAATCGCGGTTTGAAAACACACACTTTTTTGTCAAAAAATAATTAAACTGAACTTAACACTACTGAAAACAGAACCAATGACACACCAATCGACTAAGTGAAAAAACTAACGATAATGTCTTGAATATAGAAACAGAAAAATTAAAAATAATACCCCAACCTGAAGAATGCACACTTCAAGTAAAGGCTAATTTGCCAATCTAATTGTGATAATATCTAGTGGATACTGATTTTGGCTGGTGTGAATGATTTCTAATGATTCTCAATATAAATGCCGCCAAAGGAACAAACAGAGCAGTAACAATCACCTGGTATTGAGTCTCGTTGTAGTCTAGTCGAGAAGTAAATTTCCTGCGAAGAATATTTCCAAGTCTACTAAGAATATGAGCTGTAGCTCATTCGATTCGGGATGTCATTCTGGGAAAGATGTATTTTTCGATTTTTTTCGCCAACAAAAATTTGCAATTTTTTTTAACAAAAAAAAAACGGCCTTGGCAATAGCTCAAAATCTATTGATGACAGAAAGGAAATTTCCAACGGAGAAGTTACCACTTCCGGAACTCTTTCTCAATTATTTATAATTTTAATTGAACGATCAATTTGAAAAGTTTAATAAAATATGGTATGTTTTGAACACTTGAAAGAACATGGTCCCGTTGGAAAAAAAGTCTATTTTTCAACAAGTTAGCCATATGTTAATTAGTCTTTATTTTTGGGACGTCGGTTTTCATACAAAACGTCATAAATGTAATAATAGCTCTATAAATTGTTTGCTTCTTGGAGAACTTCTCATATATATATATATATATATATATATATATATATATATATATATATATATATATATATATATTCTTAACAAGATCACGTTATAGAAGTTTTCAAAAGTTGTTTATTATCAACAAAAAATTAAAAAAATGTTGTTAAAACATTTTTTTCAACCATAACGACGAAGGTTTTAATAACATTGGGGAAAAAAATTAGGACATTTGTATATAAATTGTTAATAAACAAATTGATTGGTTTGATATTTAAAAAAAATCTGCCATTTTGTTGTCTAGAAAATTTAATATTTTTAAAAAAAATTCTTGAAAAAAACTCGTATTGTTTATAATTGTTTTTTTTTATATTTCCATTATTTAAATAATTAGTTGAGAATTTGTTTTTCTTTAAAAATCATAATTAGCATTTCTCAAAATAATAGCAAAAAAAATATAAAAAATTGAATTGTTTACCAAGTTGACAATTCGTTATAAACAAATTCCAATTTCCATTATATTTTTTTCTGAAACTACTAAAAATTACAAAAACAACAAAGTGTCAATTTTTTTATTATATTTCTCATAGATTTTTCTAAAATTACGGTATAATTTCATAAAGAAATAGTTGAAAAACAGATAAAGAATGATTTCACAAAAAAATCTGTATATCTTGAGTATTTATTAACAAATATTAAGAATATATGATGAAGTTGACAATAATTAAATAAATCCGTGTATTTCATGAACAATTAATGTTAATGATTGAAACCAACATTTCTTGAATAATTCAGATACTAGCCTACAAAATCGTCCTGAATTACAAAGGGCTAACTTTTATAGTTTAAAATATATAAACCTTGTAAGAAGTAGATAACGGAATTTTTTATAAACAAATGCATATAAAGAGGAAACCATGCCAGATACAGACTTGGTGAAGAGTTTATTCAAGAGATCAACTAATGTGCTATAAAATCATTCTGGATGTTGATAACTGTATATTTTATGATTCAAAAGTTACAGCGGTTTGTTACTTAAAAAATCAACATATTTTTCGACATTTCGTTGAACATGGTTGTTTTTGTAATATTTATTAGTTTCAGAAAAAAATATTATGAGATTTGGAATTTGTTTATAACAAATTATTACCTTCATATACATTAAATTTTTTAATTTTTTTTTTCATTTCGTGTTATTCTTTTGACAAATGCCAATTAGGATTCTCAGAGAAAAAAAAATCTTAACTAGTTATTTAAATAACGGAAATTTAAAAAAACTATTAAGAACAATATTTTTTTTTATCTTTATGTTTTCTAGACAACAAAATGGCAAACATATTTTTCTTGAATAGTAAACCAATTAATTTGTTTATAAACAATTCATAAACAAATATCTTAATTTTTTTTTCGAATGTTATTGAATGCCTTTGTTTGATGCAAAAACAGAAATAGCAGAACATATAGATACAAATTATTTTTTTACATGTTTTGTTAATTAAAAAAAATTATAATAAACAAAATAAACCGCTATTAAAAACTTTCATAACGTGATCTTGTTGACTATATATATGAGAAGGGCTCCATGAAGCGAAATATTTTTAGAGCTATTATTTAAACATTTATGCCGTTATTTATGGAAACCGAGGTCCAAAAAATTAGGATAATTAGTCCTTATTACAAATGCCTTTTTCTTTCAAGTGTTAAAAACACTCCATAATTTATTCAAATTTTTGGAGACGTCGCGCGCCTGCCGTAGCGGAGCCCTATTTTCAGCATAGAGTTCCGAAAGTTGAGATAGAGTTCCGAAAGTTGAGACTTTTTTTTTGGAAATTTCCTCATCTCTTCCGATTTTTGCTATTGCTTATGGTTTTTGAATTATTCCCAAAAAACTGAACCCCTTTTTTTGTTTTTGTTTTTTGTTAATAACAATTGCAATTTTCGTCAGCAAAAAAACAGAAAACATCTTTCTCAGAATTGCATCCCGAATCTAATGAGCGATTGCTCATATTTTTTGGAGACTTGGAACTATTTTTCGCAGGAAACTCACTTCTCGAGTAGACTACTATAGAATTATTAAAACTTTTTGAGTATAGATACCCATACTAACTTATTTACGGGCAAAGTTCACTCATAACATAATTGCAAACATTTTTATAAACGTTAATAAAGAAAAACACAATTTTTGGGAGATACGCCAGTATTAAAGCGGGTAATGTTGGTTGCCTATAACTAGTGTACATTCAAAACACCGAGATACTTCACAGCCTACTATCCTTCATGGATGAGGAGCAACTGAGCAAAACGCATTAAGTCCATAATAGGTATGTGATTTCGAGTAAATTACGAAAAACTAGTTAAATCAATACATAAGGAATTAATTCGTTTTGCTCAACCTGTTTTTGTATTTATTGCAGTGTGATCAAATGAACAAAATTCATTTGAATTTTGGTTACGAAATAATAATTCAAAATCTTCCTTCAGATCAAGATGGCCATCCCTTGATGATTTGCTCAACTACACGAAATAATTAACAGAAATCTTCCTTGTGGATTTATTGCAGTGACCAACCACTCAGTGGATTTATGCCGGTTCGTTCAGTCAAACAGTGGATTTATATCATTTTGCTTGGTTCTGCATTTTGGGTATGGCAATTCTCAACGGATTTAAAGCGGATTGCTCGAATTGAAAACAGTGGGTGGTGTATTGACCAAAATAATTTACTCCAGTAGTATTCACTTGAAATATGTTGAAAACGCACTTAATGCGTTTTGCTCAGTTGCTCCTCGTATGTTCGTCCACAATACAACAGATAGACAAAGTGAGAAACATGTTTGGCATAGACATACTTTATAAACGTTATCAGATTCAATTAATAAATTCCTATAACCATTTAGGCCAATCATTAGAGATTTTCCCGTGATAAAAATAGTACCAGGAAACCGACTGTGGCATCATACGAGAAAAGATCCGTAGTTATATCCTCTTATGTTTTCTACTCGCAACTATCATTGCTTAATTTGTTATAAACTTTTAAGAGTAACAAAATCGTGTTTTTTTTTTCGTTTTTCGCTTGTAACATGAAAACTAATGAAGCGATCGAATTGTAGAGAATTAAAATCAGAAAAAAACGAGCCCTAGCACGACTCGATCCTCGATGGTATTATTGGTAACAGAGAAAAACCGGAAAAATCAGCGTTTTATTTAATTCATAACACCACCATTTTTGTAGCAGGCTCTTCGCAACATAGTAGTGATATGTACTTTATGTGTAAAAAATTCAGGCGCCAGCAAATCATCAATTTTTGCATGATTGAAACTTAAATTTTTTAATGCACTTTATTGGAGCCAATCCTGGATGTGTCATCGGTAGTCCGATTTCAATTTTTCGAAAACATATTGCAAAGAGAAGTATAGTAATTATGCATTGAAATGCTGCGAAATAGGTGAGAAATACTTGCAAACACGACCAAAAACGGGCAAGTGCGTGAAAGCGGCTGAGTAGTGGGGTTAGAGCAGCAAATTCATAATTTGCGCGTAGCGCGCTTGTATGACTATATATACGCTCTGTAATAGGCATGATGATAGATTTTGAAAAACTGTCCTAGAATGCTCGGAAATATATATATTTTTACAATGAATAACCTATTTCTGCAGAAATTAAAGCTTTAGTAGAAAAAAATTGCTTGTGACGTTACACTGATTCACACAGGTTCCTCAATATTAAGATGTATTCGTTCAATTCAATTCAATTTAATTTCTTTATTTCCAATCAGACTTGTACATACATAAGTATAGGATATTGTCAGGTCAATTTTAAATAATCTGTTGAAAAACAATCATTACAGAATACAAATATATAATAGTATAGTATATGATAATATAATATATGCTAATGTATATAAAAAACAAAGAGTAGAGACAAAAAACAGTGTATAAAGAACAGTGTATAAAGAAGTATATAAAACATTGTATAAAAGTGTACATGAGTAGGTGGTTATACCAGGTTACAAAACATATATTCCGGAACCGAATAAAAAGACCCGTTAACTAAAAGTTTTCGAACTTCATATCTGAATTTGTTCACATTTGATAATATTTCAAGCCTAGTGGGTAGGTGGTTGTATAATTTGATCGGCAAAACCAACGGACTGTTAGCCACGGTTGACAAACGATGGGATGGTATATTGATATTGAAGTTTTGCCTTAAGTTGTGTTCTATATTTTCACGAGACTGATTGAGAATAGCTGGGTTGTTTTTTATATATAATATGCAATTATAAATGAATAGAGAAGGGAACGTTAAAATCTCAAGTTGTTCAAACAATTGGCGACAGGAAAACGTCCTGGGTTTGGACATCATGTTACGTACACTCTTTTTCTGTTGAATAAAAACTCCATTAGACCTAGAACTGTTGCCCCAGGCTAGAATCCCATTATTCATGGTTGAATAAACGTATGAATAATAGTACAATTTCAAGAGATTGTTGCCAGATTACAAAACAATGTCTCGCTATTATTTTTAGAACGTTTTCAATTTGATACGTCCATGAAAGTTTAGAGTCTATTAAGACTCCCAAGTATTTTACTACTTGCTTTTGTTCAATAGATTCATCATGTAATTTTATTACAAAACTTTCATTTACATCCTTCAAGGAGAACATGATTAATTCAGTCTTGCTTTGATTCAATATAAGGTTGTTCTTTTGACAATAATTATTGATATAATTTGCGGCCTCAGTACATGTGTTGTTCAGATTTGCTAGTGATACCCCAGAGCAGGCAACAGAAGTGTCATCTGCGTATAACGATGTTTTTGTATGTTATATCATTTACAAAAATTATAAATAATAGAGGCCGCAGCAAACTCCCCTGAGGGTCGCCACTGCTTACCGTTTCTACTTCAGAGTAATACGAAATATCGTTAAGTCGTAATCTAACACGTTGCATTCGATTTGATAGAAATCCCTCAAGCCACTTTAAAGCATTTCCTCGTATCCCATAGCTTTCCAACTTTTGAAGTAGGAGTTCGATGTTAAATACTTTGAATGCTCTCTGTAAATCGAAAAAAAGACAGGTTGCAAACCTACTTTTATTTAAGTTTTGAAGAACTTCATTATACTGTGCTATGATTGCTTGATTGGTAGACATTCCCCTTCTAGTACCGAATTGAAAGGGACTGAAAAATGTATTGTTATCAAGAAATGACACCAGTCTCTGGTAGAATGCTTTTTCAAAAACTTTGGAGAATACTGATAATAATGCCACCCCCCTATAATTAGAGATATCGTGAACGTCCCCTTTTTTATGAATTGGTTGAATGATTGCCATTTTTAAAATATCAGGAAAACTTCCTTCTGAAGATGAATCATTAATCAGCTGAGTAAGAGGACTAGCGATATAAGTTGCCACATGTTTTAATAAAGAGCATGGTATATTATCAGAACCGGAGGATTTTTTTTGTTACTGATATTATAATGTGATATACCTCCTCCTCTGTGTATGGTGCTAAAAAAGTGATTGAACATTTATTCTAGCATTGGAAATTTCAGACAAGGGCATATTTTCCGTTAGCTTTTTTATCGAGTTGATTGAAAAATTATTAAAACTTTCAGCAATCTCATTTGGATTGCAAAGTTGTTTGTTCGTATCGTCAATAAAAAACTCTGGTAGCTTGGCGACCTTGTTTGTATTTATTTCATTTTTTATCATTTGCCACGACGTTTTTGATTTATTATTTGATGTCATAAACAAACTATTGTTATAGGCTCTTTTTGATTCAGCAATTCTCTTAGCATGTTCTTGTTTCCGATTCTTATATTCGTGATGAGTATTTTCATTTTGGGAGATCTTATATTCTCTAAATTTACTTCTCAATAAGCGACCTTCATTAATTATTTCTGGAGACAACCAAGGTTTCCCCCTCTTATTCTTTTTGGCTGAATATTTTTCTAAAGGAAAACAGTATAGAAAGTTTTCCATAAAAGTATTAAGAAAACTGTTAAATTCATTTTGAAAGGAGTCATTGATCTGTATACTAGGCCATCCGATATTTGTTGAAAAAACGTTTATATACTATTGGCTCATTTTGTTCCTTAATTTCTAAATATAGAGAAATAATCTGCATGAAATGGTCTGAAATATCACTATAAATAACATCTGCATCAATTGCGTTGGGATCTACACTGCTGAAAATATAATCAATTGTGGATTTGAGGTTATTTTGAATACGTGTATATTCATAAATTGTTTCATGAAGTCCAAATGATAGAAATAAATTCTCCAAAGAGTTTGCTTCTCGACAATTGGGATCATCAAATTTGACATTGAAGTCCCCACAAAAAATGTTAAAGCATTAGATTTGGAATCTAATGTTTTTGTCATCAATTCCGACAGTGATTCAGTGAATACATCAAAGATTCCTGTAGGTGATCGGTATATACAGCTCACTATAATAGAAATATTTGATAATTTCACTTCACACATGGCAAATTAAGAATTTTTCTCAGAATTTAAAGAAGTCAGCTTTTTAATACTCTTAAAATTATAATTATTTCGTACAAATATTGCGACTCCACCACCAATACAGGTGTCTCTGCAAAAGTAGTCAGCTATATAACTGATACTCTTTCACATTCATCAGTAAAATTTCATCATTTTTGCACCATGTTTTTGAAACACAGATGATGTCCGGTCAGTGATTCTACTAAAAGTTCTAACTGGTCCGTTTTATTCCTTAGGCTCCCAACATTGATATGGCAAACTGAATATGATTTACCGGAGTTTGAACTTGATTTTAATTCATTGCGTCCGCTTTTATTTTCCTGCGGTATAAAAAACGGCTCACATAAGATCCATGAGGCCATATTTTTGGTTCCATGGCTTTTTTGAAGTTAGTTGCTAATATTCTAACTTTGAAAGAAGAATATATTGAAGGATGTATGGATTTAATCTGCTCACAAATTACTTCCGGAAAGGTTTCCTTCAGTAGATTTGAGAGGGAAGTTTCGGTCGTATCGGTTTTCATCCTGGTAACATGTGAGTCAACAAATTTTGGTACAGCTTTAACTGATTCGCTATCCTTATTATCACAAATGATCATTTGTCCTTTTTTATTTTTATTCCTGTTTCTTCTAGGCAGAACTGTTCTCCAGTCTTTCCGATTTCGTGAATCCACATCCTCCTCCCCCGCTGTTGATGGGACTTCTGCTAAGTGAATGAGATGATTCATTTTCAATTTGGATTGTTCTTGTAAAATGCTGGCTGCGACGTCGGCCGTTTTTATCAATTGGGAATTCCCTTGTTTGGGTTCTATTGTTTTTACTTGGTCCTTATCTAGGTCACTTCTTAACATATCTTTTTTTGCTGCTCAGAAAATGAGTCTGTTGTTTGTGTTTTTTCTGTGCCAGAAACGATATATCTCAGGTGATTTCGGTTCCGTTCTACAGCTGTGTCGCTATTGATGGGAATTGTATTATCGGCCTTCAGATTGTTCCTCCCTTTGGAGGTAGATGGCATTGGTTGATTTTTATTCGATATTTGCATTAATTTTATTTGTTCTTGTAGGGAAGATATAGTCAATTGTTGATTCATTATTAACAAATCATTTTTCTCCATAATTGTTTTTAAATACCTCATTTCCATTGTTTTCGCGTCTTCAATTATCAGATCACTGGCACTATTGAAGAATTTGTCAGGTTCATCTTCCATGTTGGTCTGGAACTCGTCACAGCACACCACATTGTTGTTGATCAAGTATTTAACACCTTTTAATAACTTCAAACAACCGATATGTGACAGAGTGCCACATGTGACACATTTCAAACCACTTTGGGCAATTTTTTGATACCTTCTACAAGGTTTTATTTCATTGTTCACATCCACGTTATTTTTCGATTCCGCCATTTTGACGTTGTGAACCATAGTATTATTATGCAATTTCATAAACATTTTGTTACTTTTTATTCGAGTTGAAATGTAGAATGCTCAGACTTGAACTCACACTGTTATTGAGTGGCATTGAGTAACCATAATTGAGTTGAGAAATTGATGAAGTATATCACTTTCTTTCGGAGTTCTTTCCATTTATATGTTGAAAAATTAACTCTTAACTTTTATGTTGGGAGTTCAATTCAAGGCTTCTGCAATAATAATGATAACGTTCGAACATATCGGCTACAAAGTTCGGATGTACGTAACATTTTAACATAATCAATAAACAAGACGGAAAATGCATGCAAACTACATAAGTATGTAGTGTTTTTCTAGCGGTAGTTGAAAACGTAAACATAGTAATAAATTGATTTAATGGCCTGGAAAACATCAATAGTTGAGTCACAGAAGGTCATATATTATCATAAAAAAACATTCAACTGTAGATTTTAAATTGCTTTTGAATAAATGGATCAGACATTCAAATGTCCTGTTTTTTCTTCGGAATGCGATAGGAGATAGATTCACAAAAACCGATTTCAAGATTTCAACAGGGATCGATTATTTATAAACGAAAAATGTCTGCATATGTATCTGTCCATCAACGACACTCCTGAATCGTTGGTCAGTTTCACTCAAAATTCATATCAAGGTATTTGTACCACTATTGTACGAAGATTGTAAATAATGAAGTATTTTGTCGATTCGATCTTTCTGTATGAAATAACTACAACAGGAAAGTTTTTGGAATAAAGCATCCAAATTTATCATGATAATCAGTTGAACGATTAATCTATATAATAAAAATGAATCTCGAATCTTTGTAAGCGCAAAACGTGAGAACGGCTGGATCGATTTGACAATTTTTTTCCCGACTGCGCGACGCAAAGGAGATTAATGGTTTGTATGTTTGTTCCTTTGTGGTGATCTAGAGACCAAACGAGCGGGCCGATTTTGATGATTTTTACGTCAATCGAATTGTCTTAATCTTGCGAGTGTCACTAATGACAGTAATGAAAATTCAATATGGCAACAACCAGACGCCATATTCTGAAAAAGTTATAACAGCGTATATCTTGGTACATTAGTAATTGGTTAATTTGCTCGTTAGTTGGTTTATTTCGGTTTCAGTTACTATTTCGTTTTCGTTACATTTTTAATACAGTATCACTCAAATATTTTAATAGAAACTCAATTAAGTACAGTCAAACTCGGCTATAACGAACGGCTTAATGACTAGAAATGGTTCGTTATAAAGGGTGGTCGCTATCGAGAAAACATGCAGTACATCCTAGTTGATTTTTTTTTCGCGTAAATTGACGACACTGTTCATTTTTTGAGACCATAATCCCGACAAATTTGTGCATTTGCGCACCTACTGTCAAATTTTCTAATCATTTCCAGCTTACCGAGAATGTAATAGTCTTCCTGCAAGCTTTTGTAGTAGGGATATTGGTACAATGCAGTTGAACACGTACTAACACTCAACAGTACGCCATGTATCTAACAAATCCCCAACGAGAAATAGGGGAATCCCACCGGTCGACTGTGGTCGTAAAAATTCGCAAATTATCGGCACTTGATTGAACAGTCTTTCCTCGGTGTATCTTGTTAGTTACTGAAATTATCCATCTACATTGTTGTTGTAGTATATTCATTTGTTATTAGTTAAATCGTTCATGTACTTTTCTAGTGTATGATTGAGTACACATGATGAGAGTTTGTCTCTATTTGTTGTATTCCTGAGTATTATATAACTCATAATGTTACGAGCTCGAAAACGTCGTCGGTCGTGTGCAAATCTTTCTCGTAAAACCAAAAAAGCCCAACAAGAAAGTGCATGTCGCGAAACTCAGTCTCCGGAATCGCGACAGAAACGATTGCAACACGTTAGAGGTCGAATTTGTCTTAGTAATAGTAGCCAATCACTCACAAAAAATTTACCGTTTTATAATCCTAACTAAAAAGTGTAACATAAAAAAGGAAATTTAAATAATGACTTTAGATTATTACCGTCTTATAATCCCAACTAAAAAATGTAAAATAAAAAAAGGTAATTTAAAAAATCTTAAAACCCGAGTGTGAGTAATCAAAACGTAAACACTAGACGTGCATTGAATAATATAGTTATTTTGTGTTATCAAATATAAATTCGAAAGTGTATAAGGTGGTGTGCGGTCCCTCAGTGTAATAACATAACAATAAAAACTGCTAATGAGTTATTTGAGTTCGTTCAGCATGAGAATACAAAACTAGAAAAATGTCCCAAAGTTTCAAGGCGGGATTCAACAGCGATATTGCTCCTTTTATTTTTGTGAAGATCACTTCGACGTAAGTTTTTATTTTGTTTTGTAGATTCTATAATAGTATATGGTATAATGATCTTGTTTGAGGTCTAAATTTAATAATAAACAATCTTTTTTGAGGTTAGATTTCATCTCGCACCACTCTCATCATAATTGGTTGTGTGCACATTTGACGAATAGTCGACATTGGAGGTAAGACAATCTCACTTTTTCGATTTGTTTATGTTGGAGAGTTGAACATTTTTACCGATTTCAAAAATAATTCAATAGTTTGATTACATATTATGTTTTGTTTAATTCGTAGATGATCATGCCTTCATATTGTCTTGTTGTGAAATGCAAGATTTTTTTTTCTTTATGCCGTTACCGGTGAACATCATCTGAACTGGGATAATATTTTGTCAGGTCCATTGTCACAATATTTCACTCGAAACACACAATAAAAATTGTAAAAATTTCGAATAAACGTTCTTTAACAACCGGAAATGTGAGATTGTTTCACCTCCAATGTCGACCATCTGTCAAATGTGCACGAAACCAATAGGTATTTTATTCAATAATATCAACCTGTCATGAAATACATATAAATAGTTTAATTTAGAGGATTTGAATTTATTTCATTGCTCAAATTATTATGTTTTTTAAAATATTATTTAATGTACTTACATGGAAGTTTTGACATTTCTAAATTCTGCTGAACAAAAGTTTTCATTTGATGCCAAAAACTCTCCCAACATCAACAAGTCGATTCTTGGCAAATTAGCGCTGTTTGCCTTGTTCCATGACTCGCGTCATTTCACTTTCGTTTTAATAACACCACAAAACTTAAACTACTCTGTGTAAACAAAATTGAACCGTTAATAAAATCACAGGATAACAACCAGTGCTGTTAACGAAACAAGATGTATGTATTTGTTCGTTTGTTTACTCAAAAGTGACGTCATTTGTTCTGATTGGTGTTCAACATGGCGGATTACCGTATTTTGTAGTTTCATTTTATCAAAATAATTATCAATCTCATGACTCAAGTTTCATTAAATAAATACATAATTTTAGTGATTTGTAGTTACTGTCATCATTCCTATTCGTCCATTGAGAGCATCGAGATGGCTTGATTAGTTTTCATGTTCCGAGCGAAATACGATTTTATGCTCTTGAATGCTTATAACAAATTAAGGAAGGTTGCTAGTAAGAAACATAAGAGGATATCACTACGGATCGTCTTTCGTATGATGGCACAGACACTTTCCTGGTACTATTTTTGTCGTAGAATCATTAATTTTCTGCTCTATTGATTGGTCTGATTGCTTACCTATGGTGAGCACTAATTGCTTTTAAATCATCAATTCATGAAGAATTTTACGGGAAGTTGTTATTGAAAAAAATTTTCGAAAAAGTAATATAATTTAATGAAAACATTCAGACTCAACATAACGAACGCAGCTGAACCATTCCAGATGGAAAATATCATATATAAATACACTTTTTTATGAACCACTCTACCGCAATAGCTATGAATACCTCTAAAATAATATATTTCAGATCAAATTATAGGCATTAATTCTGAAGATATGAAACTTAGGTTGAGAATAATTCGTTTCTTACGAAACTAGGTGAATAAATAGCCATCTGTTGATAACTATCTCCGTTAAATATTCACATCCCTTCATCATCTTCATCACTTTCTTCATCGCTATTTTCATCATCTGTAAGAATACTAGGCTTATTTGATTATTTTGAGGAAGTTTTCATGACACCGATTTTGGACTCTTTTAGAGATTTAAGGAGACTACTTTGTCTGACTGATTTGTCAGAATGATCAGGAAGAGGCTGCAATGTTTTTGATTTTTCTTTTTCATCCACTTTAATTTCTTTATCATCCCTATAATGATTTTTTTCAGTTTTTGACCTCTCATCGTGGTTTAGAGATTCCTTAGAATCTTCTCCTTCTTGAGATTCGTGAAAGTCTTCAACACTTGAAGAAGAAGAGGTTTTATTGTCAACTCTCGATCCTGCAACTTCTTCCACATCGATATCATAACCAGAACCGAAGTCGCCGCCTACACCATAATCCTCATCATCTGTAGAAATGCCTGATCCTGATCCTTCAGAAACAGTTTTCTCTACTTTGGAACTTGTCGATTTAGAGAGGATCTGAAAACTAGTTACTTTTTTAGAATGATCATAAGAGGGAGTCCATTTTCCATATTTTCCCTTTACATCAATTTGTGATTCTCTGTTTTCACCAGTGACTAGTGGTAGTGTTGTTATAACAGTTGCTTTTTCAGATTGTTTTTCATTCGGAACATCTCTCACTGTTGCAACTCTGGATGTCGATGTATCATGTGATGTATTTTCTTCGACTCCTGTGATAATATTTCCACTGGTTGATGATTGTGTCGTCCTTGAATAAATTGTGTGTGTACCACTTACATTCGCTTTGTCAGTTAGTTTTTCTTGCTGTTTTGTGAAAAACATAGAAGTGGCTGCAGAACGGGAGTCACCATCCTCACCATAATCCTCATCATCTGTAGAAATGCCTGATCCTGATCCGTAGTCACCGTCTTCACCATAATCCTCATCGTCTGTAGAAATGCCTGATCCTGATCCTCCATAAACAGTTTCCTCTAGTTCGGCCCTTGTCGATTCAGAGAGGTTCGGAGAACTAGTTACTTTTTTTGAATGATCGAAAGAGGGAGTCCATTTTCTATATGTTCCCGTTTTCTCAGTTTCTAATTTTTTATTTTCACCAGACACTGTTGCAACTCTGGATGTCGATGTATCATGTGATGTATTTTCTCTGATTCCTGTGACAATATTATCACTGGTTGATAAATGTATCGTGCCTGAATACATTTTGTCTGTACCAGTAACATTTGCTTTGTCATTTTCATCTTCTTTTGTCGGATCTGTTGATTTTGATACAAACATCGTTTCGGTACCGGAAGTAACTTCAATAGTTTCTGTAACAACCATTCCTCTTGTTACTGAACTACCTGTTTCAACATATTGTTTTTCACTAATTCCTGTCACACTTATTTCCTCTATAGATAATTGTGTTGTTACTGAACTAATTGTCTTTATATCATCAGCAGAACTGTCTACCTCAGGTCCTGTTTCATCGACGTTAATTTTAGAGTATCTCGTTGCTTCTTCATCCACCGATTTCGTTGCGCTGTTGACACTAACTGGGACAATTTCAGTAGTCGGTGTTAATTCAGACGTTACTAAGCTAGATTGTTCCTCTTTAAAAAAATTTTGTTTATTCTGTTCATGATCAACGTTTTTTGTGAATACAGTGAGAGAGCTTGTAACTGATTGGAGATCAGAAGAATCAGTTTTGTTTTGAGTAATTTTTGAAGTGACCTGTCTCTTTTCTCCAGGTGATACTAATACTATATTTTCCGGAGTGCCCCAAAATTTGACATCTGTTTTCTTTATCTCAGTTGATTCTTGATTAATTTCAGGTACTGTTGTCATTGATGAGGTATTTTTATCATAGAGGAGAGATATTTCAGTGACTGGTTGAGTGGAGGTTTCATCTGTATAAGTATTTTCAAAATGAGTTGTTCGTTTTTTAATCTTTGAATCGCTTGATTCGGGTTTCGTAGAAACCGGATTGATATCCTTGCTGAAAGATTCCTCTAAACTTCCAATAGTTCCTTGTTGGAAGGATACTGTTTGTATATCTGCTGTTGATGAAATTATAGTAGTAGATTTTCCGTGCTTTGGTAATATGGTGACACTTTTAGTGTACTCTGTTGTTTCTGAGTATATATTTGTACTGTGTGTTTCTGTCGTAGTTTCGCTTTCAGTTATTGGTGACTTTTCGGTAGTTAATCTTGTTTGGGTGCCTGTTGTTGGAAATCTTTTCTCAGTAGTGTCTTCCATCCTAGCTTCAGTAGTTACTTTTAGATCAACATTAGAATATCCTTTCTCCTCTGTTGTCTGTGATTGACTGGTTGTTATTTTCCTAAGAATTTCCATCTCCACTGGTACATACATTTCAGAGCTAGTCACTTCAACAGTTATTCCTGTCGTATGTTCTGTATGTATAGCTGTTGATTCCACTTCGCTTTCTGTCTGTTCTTGACTGATTGTTCCTTCGGAAAGTCTTATTTCCTCCGGTACACTAAGATCAGTAAACGTTTCGGTAGTAGGTTTTCCCATGATAGCTGTTGATTCAGTTTTTATCCTTGTTGTATATTCTTGAGAGGATGTTTGTTCAGTAATTATTACTTCCTCTGGTACAATAACTTCAGTTTCAATAGGCGTTACTGTCGTAGGTTCTTCCTGAATAGCTGTCGATTCCATTTCTATTTTTGTTGTCTGTTTTCGAGTGGTTGTTTCTTCAGGAATCATTATTTCCACTGGCACAGTAATTTCGGTTGATATAGATTCAATGGGCGATATTGTCGTAGGCTTCCCCTGGGTTGATTTCATTTCTATTTTTGTTGTCTGTTCTTGAGTGGTTGTTTCTTCAGGAATCATTATTTCCACTGGCACAGTAATTTCGGTTGATATAGATTCAATAGGCGGTATTTTCGTAGGTTCCCCCTGGGTTGATTTCATTTCTATTTTTGTTGTCTGTTCTTGAGTGGTTGTTTCTTCAGAAATCATTATTTCCACTGGTACAGTAATTTCGGTTGGGATAGTTTCAATAGGCGTTACTGTCTCAGATTCTCTCTGGGTCACTGTTGGTTTCCATTTTTGTTGTCCGTTCTTTGATTGGTTGTTTCTTCAGTTACTGTTTCCATCTGGTACAGTAATTTCAGTTGGGATAGTTTCAGTAGGCATTACTGTCTTAGGTTCTCCCTGGGTAGCTGTTGATTCCATTTCTGTAGATGAAGTTATTTCTGTGCCGGTTGTGGAAACTGTAAAAGTAGTAGGCTCAAATGACTCTGTTGCTTCTGATTCTGCTGATGAAGTAGTCATTACTTCTGTACCGATTGCGGGTTGACATACTTTATGAACAAAACATGATAGCTGGCAACATTTATAATATCTAGGGCATTGATAATCAAACGTGCACTCGAATGATTCCGTAGAAAAGCGTTGGTATGGAACGTAGCAATCGAATCGGTCGACACAAACTCCAGGTCGCTCTGTAACAGAAAAAATATTGTTATATATCAAAAATATTGTTATATAGCGTTGTTGCAAATGCCAATTCATCATATTTTGGAGAGTATATAAATATTTTAAAATGAATTCCTTTGCCAATGAAACATATTTCCAATGAAATCTATTCAAAGAATAGAAGGCGTCAAATGATGACGTATTTGAAAATCTGAAGTATGAATTGGAATACGCATCTTTGAGGTACCTTCCGAATTCAAGATTATGAAGTCTCATTTTTCCAATGACAACATGGACTGAATGATACTCAATTTGGAAGGTTCCTGATTACCTATCGAACCATCTGTTTCAAGGTTTCCCTATAGTCTAAGATCCTAAGAGAGGTCGTCCTTCACCCATCTGTTTACCAGATGGAACATATTTTTTATTATGTCTCATACATAGACGAAAACATCCCGAATGTATTGCCTATCAAAATATATTCATGGCTATCCTTGATTTAAAAAAAATATATTTTTTTTTGCAATGTTTCACCCAATTGTTTACCAAACAAATATTTTTCGAATCAAAAGTTTGAAACATAAGGAATATGCCTTAGTGGTATTGCCTCCTTGTTTCTGTTCATAGCTACCGGGCAAGCAACAGGTAAGTTGATATCAGTGATTGCGCGATAATCTGTTTACCAATCGAAATACTATAAAAATAATTTAATTACGAACCTCGATGATATAGTATTGTCTGCAATAAACCGTTCATAAAATATCATTGCGTGGCTTTAAAGTTTAAAAATCAGAGCAAGCAAAAATGCACCAGAGAGAAAGTTGAGTTTCCTATTTAGTGCAATTGGGAATTCAAAATAACGGATATTCCTTCTGGTGTCGATTTTTGAAACTATACATACGTACATTGTTTACTTTTCCAAACATAAATGTTTATATGATTTTAGCCATTCTATACCTAAAACTTGTCGAATCTTTTGTAATTGTTGTTTTTTAATGAAATTCTTGTTTACCTGGTGAATGTTCTGTTGAGTATTGTACGTCCTCGAGTGGAAAAATGTATGTACAAATCACTGTAATTCGTTATAAAATAGCATTATACACTCGTCATTCACGGGTGTGTAAGAGGTTAGATTACACCCTGTATATATGCACTTATATATATATATATATATATATATATTTATATTGCTGACAAGTACAAAACTAGGGATATTGGGGTAAGCTGCAATGAAGAAGTAAAGGAATATCCAAGTTTTCGAAAATGTTTATTTCCATCATTAGGGAAACTACAATAGATGAAAAAAACTAATAGTAATACATATTCAAGTACGAAACTTTATATGCTACTTACAACTTTCTTGAGGTTGGGTTCAATGATGTTAAACATATTCATCTAACATAGTGATACAACAGAAAAAACGTAAATCAAGGCATAAAACGAAGTTCAAAGTTAATAAAAACACATGTGGAACTTCGTTTTATGCATTGATTTACGTTTTTTCTGTTGTATCACTATGTTCGATGAATATGATCAACTTCATTGAAACCAACCTCAACAAAGTAGCATAATGTTTCGCACTTGAAAATATATTACTATTGTTTTTTTTTCATCTATTGTAGTTTCTTCGATGATGGAAATGAACATTTTCGAAAGCTTTGATAAACCTTTACTTTTTCATCCCTAGTTTTCTATATATATATATATATTAGCTGATCCGACAGACGTCGTTCTGTCCAAATTTCTATGTTCCCTAAAATGTTTTTCCCGAAAACTCTCGTCCGCGTAGAATTTCTTTTTTTCTATGTTTTCCTTTATGTTGTTCCATCTAGACTATGCTTTTGTCCTTCCTTTGCTTTATCCCGTTTTCCCGTTATCCCGTTTTTCCTTTATCCTTTTTTTATCCCGTTATTCCCGTTTTCCCGTTATCCCATTTTCCTGTTATCCAGTTTTTTCTTTATCCCGTTATCCCCTTATCCTGTCATCCCGTTATCTCGTTTTTTCGTTATCCCGTTTTCCTATTATCCCATTTTTTCATTATCCCGGTTTTCCCTCTTCGTGTCATCCCATTTTCCCGTTTTTTCGTTATCCCGTTATTCCCGTTATCCCGTTATCCCGTTTTCCTGTTATCCCGTTTTTTCTTTATCCTGTTATCCCGTTCTCAATTTATCGTACTACAATCATTACATTCGATTGCCATCTTGCAACCCTTTTGCGGATCGGTGGATAAAATAAAATAAAATAAAAATCGCGATGGAAAAATAGGGGTTGATCGTAGAAGGGTGAATATTTAGGGTGGTATCTATTTTTGAATGCTGTATCATAAAAAAATAAAAACAACAAATTTTATCTAAAAAATAAAATTAAAAATTAAGGGGTGGACCACCCTTAACATTTAGGGGGATGAAAAATAGATGTTGTCCGATTCGCAGACCTAACCGATATGCACGTAAAATTTCATGAGATTTTTTTTTTTTAAATGACAACTTCTTTTTTAATCAATTCAAAATCAAGGCGGAAAATTTTGATCACAGGGCGATATATCTTTTCTGCTATTCATTTCGAGTAAATAAGTATAGATTTGCGTAAGATTGCTCGTATCAGTTCTTTTATTCATTGATTCCTTATCATTTTTTATGTCAACCATCTCTAGAAATATTCTTTTGTTTTCATTGGTCTCGTTATCTAGAATTTCCGTATTATCATAGTCCATCCGATGATCTCTTTAATTCACATGTTCAGAAAGAGCACATGAATTAACTTTACGTTTACAGTCGCTCTTATGGGATATGATACGACATATGTTTTAGAACAGTCTCTACACGGTATTCTATAAACAACATTAGATTTGTGTTTATTTTGAATCGAACTTTTCACTTTTGTGTGTAATTTTGATATGGTTTTAACATTTTTCTTTGCGATTTTAATATTTTAATTTTTTAATACATTTGTTAGTTTTGGAGTGAGTTTGTGGATATGGGGAAGAGATCTAAATATAGATGTTCCCAGTTCTTCTGTTCTGGGATTTTGTTCGGATATTGAAGAGTTTCTTTGGTTAAATAGTAATTTATTGATGAGATTTTTTGGATAGGAATTTTCTAGTAATATTTTCTGAAATTCGATTAGACATTTTTGTTGTAAATTGTGTGAAAGTGATTCTTTCGATTCTAGTTTTCATAGCTATTATCAAATTGATTTTCATTTTTTGTGGATGGTATGAATAGTATTTGATCTATTACTACATATTGGTTTTCTGTACCATTTTGTAATAATGGTATTTTGTTCGGTTCTGATTAGACTCATATCTAAGAATGGTATACTGTTTTGTATTTCTTTTTCTGAAGTGAATTGGATATTGCTGTCATAAGAATTGAAGATGGATAGAATCTCTTCAATACTATCATATGGTACAGATAAAATCAAATCATCCATGAAACGTTTGATAAAAAGAATGTTAAAGTCCACTTGAGAAACACGAACAATCTTACGCAAATCTATACTTATTTGCTCGAAATGAATAGCAGAAAAGATATATCGCCCTGCGATCAAAATTTTCCGCCTTGATTTTGAATTGATCAAAAAAGAAGTGGAATTTATTTCATCTTTCATGAATTTCTGTTCATTTGATGCGCTAATTTTACATCAATCTCACGTTAGTAAGTAGACAAATAATATATAATATCATAATGTAATCCTTACAATTGTAGTCGTCCTGAGGAAGGCAATCAAGATTGCCGAAAGCTTGACGGATACCAAAGAGTTTTCCTAACTGCAACCCCTCATAGAATCAACTTGTATACAATATGGCAGTCACTAATCCACCACATATATATATATATATATATATATATTGGTGATATTTTAAATATATTTCTATAAGAAAACTTACCTCCTCTTTTTTCTTGATTCATTTTCTGAGTTTTTGGTGCTTTCAATTCTCTGTAATCCCCAAATGCTTGTGATGCCATGACAATGTCGAATTTATCTCCATTGTTTTTATAGTAGTACCTCCAAGGGTACATTCCCTGTACCATCATGCTCAACAATATAATGTTCAGAAGTAGCATCGTCATCGATCTGGAAATAAACGAATATACATCCCCTGAAGACTGAATTATTTTCACACATTCATATACTCTCTTCCACCTTATATTACAGGGAGAGTTCAGTGATAAGTCATTCGAAATATATTTCGATTCTATATTTGATAGTGTAATCTTTCAGTTCCATTGACAGGCCCTTAAGAAATCATTTAATAAAGCATGGAAAAACTGAAGCTCAAAAAAATTGCCAAAAATTATAAACATTTTAATAAAAAAAAGTTAAGTATTTGCGAATATCCCACGAACTATTGCAGTTATCGCAAAAAAGGTACTTGACGAGCAGGAAACTTCCTAGATTGTGTAGATTGTAGAGGGGTCGACGACACTGTGAGATCTTTTGTACATTACCCGTCATCTATTCGAGGCCCAGAATTCCGAGACTCCGTGCAAATTTTATGAATTTCCTGGGAGCTAAGTTCCTGATGTCTGAGGGCGTTAGTGAAACCCCTTCGAGTAACTTAAGCCTTTTGCAAAATAGCGCTTGAGCGCTTGACAGTAGCACGTGTTCTGCAGTTTCAGCGGAGTTCTCTCTGACCAAAACAAAGGCGATAGGACCCCCCTTGGGGGCAAACTTTTTCTGCTGTCATTCTCATCGTTTCCTTTCCGAGCGCAGCTACAATGAATCTGCTTTTCAGCATTGCATGTATCCATCTGATCAGTGAGGTGTACCAAATTCCTTTACTGATGAGAGGTGTTATCGGAAGCACCCTCTATGTAATTTAATGAATGCACATAGAGCCATTTCTTTGGCCCAAGTATGTATTTTCAATTATTTCATCAAGCTATGTAGAGAATTGATCTTTGATTTGCCTGCTTGATCGGCGAACTGTTTCTTGTTTGAAACTTCCTCGTTCAGACTCCAGAATGGAATTTCAAGATATCAATCAAGATTTATCAAATTATTCAATTCTCCAAGTTCCAGAAGAAGATGTTGTGGCAGCTATAAAATCTTTTAGTACCGGTTCTGCAGGTGGTCTGGATTCCCTTAGACCTAGCCATATACAAGACATGATCAGTCATAGCTCTGGTAGTGCTGGTCAAAAACTTATTTCTTCAATCACAAATTTATGTAATTTTCTTTTATCTGGCAAGGTGAATTTAGAAATATGTCCTTTACTTTTTGGTGCTTCTCTCTGTGCACTTCAAAAAAAAGATGGAGGTATTCGTCCAATTGCTGTGGTACTTTTTATCGCAGATTAGTAGCAAAACTTTGCTGCATGAAAATTAAAGAAGATCTTGGTTCTTCACTACGTCCCTTACAGTTTGGTTTCGGTACGCCAGGAGGTTGTGAAGCAGTTGCTCATTCAGCTAGTAGATACATCAATCAGCATCCAGACCCTTCTTCCAAAGTGTTTTTGAAACCTGACTTCAAAAATGCCTTCAGTATGATTGATAGGAATTTCATGCTTCTCAAAATAAGAGATAACCTTCCTGGTATATACCCTTTTGTAAATCAATGTTATAACTCATCATCATATTTGAATTTTGGTGATCATTCAATAACTTCTGAAAGAGGTGTTCGACAAGGTGACCCTTTGGGACCCGCAATATTTTGTCTCACAATCGAAGAATTGACAAAGAATTTGTCATCTGAATTCAATTGTTGATATTTAGATCATGTCTCCATTGCTGGAGATTTCAATACAGTGTTGGAAGATTTGGATAAGGTTATCATCCTATCGAAACAAATTGGTCTTGAACTTAATTTCAATAAGTGCGAACTGATTTCACTATTAGACCCAAAAACTGATTTTGAATCCAAATTCCAATCATTAGCTCCTGGTATAAAATTTTTGGAAAAGTCAGATTGCAGCCTTCTTGGTGCGCCCCTTTCTATAAATGCTCTTTCTGGACATATTAGAAATAAAAAAGACTCTCTGCAGTTACTCTCCACCCGTCTGAATGAACTACCAACTCACATCTCATTCTTCCTCTTGAGAAATTGCCTCGCTATACCAAAATTGATGTTTACCCTCAGATGTTCTCCATCTTGGAAAAGTCTCAATGAGCTTCAAGATTTCGACGATTTAATGCGCCATACTTTGGAAAATGTTACTAATAATTCTTTTAATGAAGATTCTTTGTTACAGGCAACACTTCCGGTGAATCTTGGAGGTCTGGGGCTCCGTTTGGCTTCTTCCCTAGCTTTACCTGCCTTCTTAGCTTCCATGAGTAGTGTATCCAGTCTTATTGATTCCATTCTCCCTTCCACTTTTTCTGAAACGACTGATAAATTTTTTGATGAAGCTGTTTCTCTTTGGTTATTACAAACCAACTTAGATTTGCCACCAGCTACGAGAAACATTCAGAAATCCTGGGACCTTCCACTTTTGAATATAACCTCAAAAAATTTACTTGATTCGTCAAAGTCTGAAGTAGAAAAGGCTTGTCTGAGATCTATTAGTATTAAAGAATCCGGAGCTTGGCTGAATGCTCTACCTGTGGCTTCTCTCGGAACCCTTTTAGATGACGAGTCTTTCAGAATATCAATTGGACTGCGACTGGGTTTAAATATTTGTATTCCTCATAGATGTATATGTGGCAGTGAAGTGAATCAAAAAGGAGCTCATGGTTTGAGCTGTCATAGAAGTGCAGGTCGTTTATCCAGACATTATCAAGTCAATGATATCATTAAACGTTCTATGGTATCGGCAGGTATTCCAGCTGTGTTAGAACTTCTTGGAACTAGCCGAAATGATGGTGAACGTCCTGATGGTATGACGCTGATACCTTGGAAATGTGGCAAACCTTTGGTGTGGGACTCCACTTGTGCTGACACAGTTGCAGCGTCTCATTTAGCAAATACTTCCAAGTCCGCAGGTGCTGCAGCAATATCCAGCGAGAAATTGAAAAGAAAGAAATATCAAAATCTTGGAAATAATTATCTTTTCCATCCAATAGCTGTCGAAACTTTTGGTATCTTTCGCCCTGAATCTCTGTCTTTTATTCATGAAATTGGAAGGAGAGTGGGCCGCGCTACAAAAGATAAACGTTCAACGTCAATTTTGATACAAAGAATCAGTATAGCAATTCAAAGGGGCAATGCTTCTTCTGTAATGGGTACAATTCCTCCATCGCATCCACTGGAGGAATTATTTTATCGTCCCAATTTTCCTACGAGATACATATCAGTTATCAAAGATAATCACTCAGTACTTTCCAAAAAATCAGTCTCAGTTTCTCTATCACCTTCTTTGAATTACAGGAACAATGAACCTATGGATTCTTTGTTAAACATGAGTGAGCATGCCATACCAACAAGAGACTCCATTTCTACATTTGGCCTAAGAGGATTGAAGAATGTAGAAAATACCTGTATGAATAGCATCATGTCTCTCGAACACCAAGGTTTTGTTGGAATTTTTCAAGAATGGTTTTTGTATGGAGGATTTAAATACTACTACATCAAGAATGAAAGGAAATTTAGTGAAATCTTTTATATCTTTGATGGAAAATATCTGGAGTCCTGATTCTTCTCGAAAAATGGTGGATACTTCACATTTCGTCCGTCTATTCAGAAATTTTGCTCCTTCCTTCGATCATAACGTCCCAGCAGATTCGGAAGGATTTCTAAGATACCGTCTGGTAGGTTTACATGAAGATTTAAACAAGGCGAGTGCAGAGATTCATCCATCACCAAACGATTTTGTTATCACGAACGATAATCAGAAAGCTTCCATTTCTTGGACAAGATATCAGTCTACTCATAATTCCAAAATTGTGGATACATTTGCCGGTCAGCTGAAGTCTATATTGAGATGTACTTTTTGTAATTACTGCTCCGTTACGTTTGAACCTTTCTGGGTACTTTCAATCCCTATTCCAGACTTGCCAAACGAAGTCGTGAATTTAACACAATGTATTGAACTGTTGACAGAAGAGGAGACTTTGACTAACGATGCGAGCCCATACTGTTCAACTTGTGGAATGAAAAGGGAATTTAAAAAGATGATTCGTATACAAACATTTCCAAAAATTTTAGTTATTCATTTAAAACGTGTTTCTTCGACTGATGGCAGTAAATTGGACAATGTGATTAATTTTCCCATACAAAATTTGAATTTGGACCAATATTCTGCTCAGGATGGAATGAATACTCTCAATAATATCTACGCCATACCTAATCAAAGCGGCAGCATTTCCAATGGACACTATATTGCATATTGCAAACACCCTTATTCTCATTGTTGGCACCTCTTCGATGACTGCCGTGTATTTTCCAAGATTGATTCTCTCAGCTCCCAGGGAGCATGTGTCCTTTTCTATGAGAAAGTTAATGATCTGATTCCTGATGGTGTTGTGGGTTTTTCCGGGTTTTCCTACAACTGAAACAGCAAATGCGCCATCACTACGAGTCCCGGGCTTCAATCAAAATTTTCATCTTGATATTTAAAACTTTGCTTTTGTATTTTCACTTCTTATGTAACAGTCCATAATTTTGGGGCGATAATCTTTGATTCGTCTGATGGACGTTTCCCAGACTTTGGTGTGAACACCACTGCAGCCTCCCACCAAGCTTTCGGTATATGACCAAAAATGAAACTGGCCTTGAACAACTTTTCGAGAAGGGTTCTATTATCTCAAGGCCATTTTGTAGTAAGGCGGGGAATATTTCGTCCTTTCAGGTCAATTTAAAAAGTTTGAAGCTCTTAATGACCTATATGTGATTTTTTTGGGTGGTGAATATTTTCCCCGCTAGGCTCCTGATGGATCTGTTAGGGTTAGTCACAACCCCTTCCAGCTGAGAACTTTGCAGTTCGTCTTCAACAACTTTGGGCCCAGGCAAGTGTGTCTGGTTGAGAACACTTATGCCTTCTTTCTGGTTTCCTGCATATCCGCCGTTCAGCCTTTTTTATCAGTCCGATACCGTCGGTATGTTCTTTAGATATAACTTTCTGGATGCGTTGAGCTGCGCCCAATTCCGTAATCCCCATGAGGGGATTACGGAATTGTTCTTCTTTTGGATGTTTTGAGATCCTTGTTGTACTTAGAAAGAGCTGCTCAGTAGTCTTCCCAGTGTCCCAGACTTTTAGCTCTATTGAATAGTTTCCTAACTTCTTTCCCAAGTTTGGCGTACTCTTTATTCCACCAAGGCACGTCTCAGTTAACTGCTTTTTGTTTTCCTGGGCAGCTGAATACGTACTTCCTCAAACATATTCCTGACTCTCGGAACTCTACCTCCAATATTTATAATTTTAATTCAGAGGTGAAAATAGTGATCAAAACGCTCAGCATCATTTCCCCATATTCACAAAAAAATATCTCATTAAATATGAATATTAAGGAACGGAGAAATACAGGTTTCATCAAGATAAATGGATGAACAACAATCCATAAAAAACCGCAATTTTTCAATTACTTGTGTTTTTGTTGATTAACACATTGAGCGCCACGAAGCCCTAACCGTGTGTTTAACTTTTTTGGCCAAATTGGCTCCGAAACCCAAACGCTGGGTTTCACGTTACATTTGCACTTTATTTTCTGAAAGTTCCAGGTTTCAGGTATATATCCAAAGAAACCATTGGGCTTTGATGTGGTGGGTTGTTCACTTAGTGGAGGACAATGGGAAACACCGTAGATTCTCGTATGATTGATTTCCATGATCGACATCGTATCTGGTAGAGCAGCGTCGCAAAGAATAGGGTTATCTTGAAGATAGATCCTCAATGTATCCCATGTTCCCTCATGAACACCGTGTTCGATGGTACATCGAGTTTTTGCTACCAAATCTTCACAAAGAGCCACAATTTGATTGTTGGACAAGTCAGCGTGACAAAGAACAGGCAGGCCATGGAAATCTTTCTCCAATATCTTCAAGTCACTTGCTTTCAGTTCCGATAGTCTTGGTAGATATGTTTCACTAGTTTCTTCCAAATATGTCAATTGATTGTGGGAAACGTCCAGGAGACGTAGTTGCTCCAGCCCAATGAGGTCTTCCGGTGATATTTTCTTGAGTTTGTTGAATCTCAGATTCAGCCTTAAGAGTTCGGATGAGCCAGAGAAAGCTCCAATTAAACTCTCGATGGGATTGTGGTCCAACTTGATTTCGTTCAGTTTGATGTTCCACCATATTAGGGGTTGGTCCTAGTAAGTTAGTGATTTTGTTGTATGACAGATCGATGCTTCTCAGTTCTTTCAACCCAGCAACTTCTTGAAGAGAAAACTCCACAAATTGGTTGAAAGTTAGGTTGAGGAAATTCAGGTTTCGAGGATGTATCAGTGAGTTGTTTAATGTTGTTATTCCATTATAACCGAGTGGGAGAGATGTCAACAAGGTGGTTCCTTCAAAATCGTCTTCGGTTAGCGTACTTATTTCGTTGTAATCCAAGGCTAGTCGCATCAGTCGATCGCATTTGGAGACTGCTCCATCGAGAGCTTTTAATCTGTTTTTCTCAAAAAACACCGAGTCCAGCAGCGGGTAATTCTTTAGCTGGGCGGGAAGATTTTCCAGGTTGTTGTTGGAGGCGTGTATCATTTTGAGATTTGGCGCGCTACGTGGCAGTTGTCCGTCCAAATTCGTCAAGCTGTTGCTGTTGATGAACAACCAGCCTAGTTGGGGAAGGTTCTTCAAGGAGTCGTTCAAGTCCCTCATGTAGTTGCGGCCTAAATGGACTCGCTGGATTTGTTTCGGGATTGAATTGCTGTCCACGTGGGAGATTTGATTGCCAGGAAGGACTAGACATTTTAAGTTCGGCAAACCCGAGAAACTATTATCGAAGATGTTTTTAATTTTAATTCTTCCCAAATCGAGGGTGCCTATCTTGGGCATTTCTTTCCACAGTTTGTCTGGAATCTCCTCCAAATTGTTATCTGCCAGGCTAAGATAATTCACCCTATTCAAACATTTGAATGATTCTGGGTTCAGCGTCCCGATAGAATCATAATTCATCTTCAGGTTCTCGATGGTCAGTCATATTGAGTTCCTTGAAAGACCAAAGCTGCAAGTCTTCGAGACTGGAATGAGCCAGCCTGAGAGACACCTCATCCTAGGGTTGAAAATTCCCTCCTAGAATATCGACCACCCCTTTAAACGAAGTCATTTGATTGCAAGCGATCGAGGTGATATTATAACAGTCCAATCTGCATATACAGGGCGCTATTTCTCTAAACATCGGGCAGTGTTGCATCCCGGAAGACATCCCAAGAATGGAAAGAATCAGAACCGACATGTCGAGGGTGTTACTTAGCATCAGTTCACTTTTTTTTGTTTCTGTTCCCGGAAATGTTCGGACCAAACTCGACTGGACGGTAGACTGACTGACTACTTGGTGGCTCCTAAATTTTCTTGTATGGAGCGCTTCGTGATAAGACGTACGGGGCAGAACAAAAGGGGTTTCGAAAGCGTTACAGCATCTGGGGCGATATTACTAGGGGCCTGGTAGATCTAAATAGTTAATTATCCTACGTATTCTTGTTTTTTTTTACGGATATAAAAGTAAAAAAATACACTTACCAAGAAGTCAATATATTTGATTCTTTGGTAAATGATCATACATACAAGTATAATAACACATGCCATTTTAATAGTTTAATTGAAATAAAATAATTGGAAACTTTATGTCCTTTAAAAAACATAACAAACAAAAAAAACGTTTACACTTTTGACACTTATATCTTGATTTCGACGTCCTCAGTTGGGCTTCGTTTCTTCCTTTCTCTTGGCCCATGACTACTGGCTGTTGTTTTACCAAGTTTCAACAGTAATATCCTCGGCTGCGCGCGACGCGATCTTGTTTTACTTGAAACCCACGTATGGGTTTCTTGACCTGCAACTACTTCAGGCTCCGAAACCCAAACGATGGGTTTCATTTTCAAATCGTTTCTTTTAGATTATTTAATTTTTATAATAAGTGTCATATGTAAATTACAATAATACAACCAAATAATCGATTCTCATTTCGTTTCGTGTTGGGGCTCCGAGGACCAAAAATTCAATTGTATAGTGGGCGTTTAAAATTAAGTGATTTTCACAATTTGGAAATCAACACTAAAACCTGAGATTTTTTCTACTTCTGGAATCCATTCTCCAAAGAGTTTAGAAGATATCTATATTGAAAAACAAAAATTTTGGTTTTTCACTTTTTTATTAACAATTCAAATGATTTGAAAATTATAAAACCCAATAGAGCTATAATTTTTTTTCCAAATATTTCAGTTATTTGATTTTGTAATCATTGAAAATATATAAGAATAATATTTTTAAATTTTTACTGCAATTGTTTAAAAAATTCTTTTAAATCAACTCATCGTTCATGACAATCCGAAATTTCTCTTTGAGAATTTGACCATTGATAAAAAAATTAATTCAGAAAAAATCATTTCTTAAAAGAATTATATTGTTTAAAAACGCACTTTTTCAATTAACAGTTTTATTTGTTGCTGAAAATCAATATTGAGGAACCATTTTTGTTTTCAAATCATTATTTCTAGTGGTCTTTCAAATTCAGAAATAAATATTTTTTATTTGTTTATTTAATAAAGAAATTAATATTCGTACTATTTTTATTAGATACTAAAACAACAATCAAGACTACTTGATATTTTCTTTTCTAGCTATACATATATAATTACATGTCCTGACTGACTGACTGACATACGATCAACGCCCATACCAAACCGCTGGACCTAGAGCTGAAATTTCGACAGCGTATTTCTATGATGACATAGATAACCACTAAGAAAGGCTTACTGATATTCCATCTCTGAAGGGTTGAAAAGGAGAGTGAGAAGGGGGGTGAAAGTGAAAGTTTTGAATGAGTGTGAAAGTGAAAGTACTGTAGTTTTGAAGTTAGTGCCATGGAAATTGTTATTTGGGTATTTCTTTCCAATTGAAGAGACACGTATTTTTGAAAATTCAACTCCAAATGAGTTGAAAAGGGGGTTTAAGATTTGCATAGGAGTACCGTTAGTTAGAGTCATAAAAATTGGTTATTGGGGGTCTTTGTTATGAATAAAAGAATACAGTGTTCTTGGAAATTCAACCCCTGAAAGGGTGAAATGGCGGGTTAAATTTGGATTGGAAGTTTGTATAGGTGTTCCGTTAGTTTTCAAGTTAGAGACATAACAATTGGTATATAAGATCTTTGTTACAAATAAAGAGAAATGGGTTTCAGTATTTTCAGAAATTTGACTCCCAAAGCGGAGTGAAAGGACTAGGCACACATATAGGAGGGTTTCTAGGTATCGATATAATTTGCTGAAACTTTAGTATGTTATACCTAAGGTATATAAGATTACTAATTGCATGCTGCGCAACCACGATAGCAATTGCATTAGTTGACATGAAATAGAAAATAATAGAAAATATAAAGAGGTTTCTTGGCATCGATATAATTTTCTAAAATGTTGTAACGAATTTTTCGTTACTTCCATATACATAACCAATTTCTCATAATGTTTCCGGTTATCCTTACGGTCGTACGGGTCAGTAGTCACTGCTGAAATGTGCCCTTCATTATCGGCTTTGAATACGTGACCAGGACATCGTGTCGATCGAGTTTGTTTTCGTGGCAAGCTAAGCATTGTTTTTCCGTAGTGTTTTTAAATATAGGAAAAAACGGAGAATGAAAAAACAGGTGAACTATGATTTCGTCGGACCGAAAGGACAAGCGTTCTCTTTCTCGAATTGAACCTCGAGATAGGCAGGTGCGCTGGGTGGATTGATTCTGGTATGTACGATTTATGAGTTGAATAAGTATCACTGTTGGAATTTGGTGGAGTAATATTATCTTCTTTATCTTGCTATCTATGTTGTAATTGATTAAAATATTCCTCTGCTTTCAATATGCTTATAATATTCGAATTCTTGGAGTAACTGCATGGTAATTTTTGAAGGTTAAGTACAAATTCTATACTGTGAGAGTTTCATCACCTTTGGGAATTATCAGTGAATTTCCGATTGAATTTGTTCATATTTTATATCCAACATATCGTATATGATACCCCCTTTGGCTAGTTTCTGTCAAGGTTGATTTGTGTTTTCGATTTGAGTAAAGAAAAAACCAAACAAATATATTTCGGCCATTTTGGCAAAGCATTTATAGCACATGTTGTGGCTGACGTAACATCTGTTCCGAGCATTGGGGACTAATTTTTTCTTGGAAATCAGTTCTACGCTTTTTCATTTTTTAGGGACCAGGTAATTGGTTATTTCGAGTGGACTAGCGCTTACTTACCTCACACGACCAGTGGATTATTCCAAGGATTCCGATTGAATTCGACTTTTCTGGGACAGTTTGGCAGTACCTCATAGGACAGCTCTCTGGTAAGCAATTTTTTATTTAATTTCATAACTATACGTTTATGAGATAATTTTGTTTTTCTCTTGAGAAAGAATTGCTTCTGGAGAGTGTTGTACCTCTGTCTTAACTAGTCTCAGAACACTCGATTAAATATATTCTTCAAGCATAAAATTTGATTCACATTTAATAAGTTCCTTTTATCGATTTACTTCATTCAATTCACAGTGGGGGTTATTTGATTTTTTATCGTTGCAGAATCAGTTCATTTCAGTTACTACCTTGTCGCCAAGAGCAGGAAGATTCATTAAAATTTTTGAGAATCACCTGTCTTATCGATTTGAAAAGGGAATTGCCGCCCTATTTCAAAAGTATCTTTATCCAAGAGAGTTGTGCCCACTGAAAGACATGAGGTCTTCCTCTTCAGTTTATCTTTGAAAATTCTTCAATAAAAAGAATTATTTAACTTTATCTGTATCTAAGAGAGTCGTGCTCACTGAAAGACGTGTGTATCTCTCTTCTTATCTTAGCTGAAGAGTATACTTTTACTCTGACTATATTCTCCTATGGTACTTGCTTTAAAATACTATATTTTTTTTCTGGCAACCTTTAGATAATTTTTTATTTGAACATATTAGATTTTTCCTCTGACAATTGTATAGTATTTTGCTTTAAAATACTATATTTTTTCTCTGGTAAAATTTCAAGGAAACTTTTATATTTCTTTTGGAATATCTTTCCTCATTAAATTTTTTACCCTTCTGGTACATAGAATCACCTTATCAAAACTTACTTCTTTCAAAACTTAACTGAATTTGAACATAACGTTTTGGGTGAGGTTTGTTTTGTTTGGTTTTAAATTTTGCTCATTTTCAATATTTTTTAAATTATTAAAATTAACTTGGAAATTTAAATCCAGTATAGCAGATTTGATTGCTATTATCTTTGTTCTTTCACTGTAATCTTCCAGTCTTCTATATAGACTGAGATTTTTTTGTATGCTATCATTTGCATCTATCTTTTGACTCTAGATTAAAATTTGAATCATAAAACTTGAGGTTCAAAGGATATCCTTCGTTCTCCCCTTTTTGTACAAATTTTGATTCCTATCATCTTCTTCGCATGATATATACCACGGAGTGAAGCTACCTACGGAGACAGAAGGACTGGTACCCTAGGAGGTCATACAGCACATCCAACTCAGCCTGGTCCGTGAAGATCAACCAAATTCACGACAATAAGGGGGTCTAAAATCGAATAGAGACCCACCCACGACCAGATTCGTCGTCGTACAGCTGAGACCAATTCCATCATCGTACGCTGAGACCAGCTTCGTAGAAACCAGCTTTCCTCATCTCCCTCCACTGAAGACCTCTGCAGGTATATCTGGAACGCCAACAGCTAGAGGAATCATGGTGTTGTAAATGTTCAGAGATTTAATCAGAGTCAAAAATATTTTTTTTTCACATGTAATTTTTCAATTTCTTCACGAAATTTCTATACTCTTTCAGTACCATTGTGAACATTTGTTTTTTTATATCTCTATCCAGTCAAATTATCATTCAGTCTGGAATAAATTTGTTAAGTTAATTTCTTGCATATTTATTTGCCTTCCCATACAAGCTAGGTGACATTTATTTAATTTTATTTATCTTTGGCTTTTGTCTTTAGCAAGCCTGGCGCCCAACTCTTGAACTAGTCAAGTTAATTAATGTATAATTTTTTTAGTGGCCCAATTTGACAAACTAGGAAAAGTCATTAATTGAACCACACTCACGGCCTAACCGTATCCATCTGAGCAGCCTATCGGCAAAGTGATTTCACCTTCTTAAATTTAAATCATATAATTTGAAATCTGGGGTTCAAAAATAAAGGGTGTTGCAATGTGTGTATGTTACATCTTAGGTATATAAGATCAATAATTGTATTATCTACGACCACAATAGCAATTGCATTCGTTGATATACTGGGTGTAATAGAAAATATAGGGGGGTTTCTAGGCATCGATAGAATTCTCTAAAATATGTGTAAGTTACACCTAAGGTATATAAGATCAATGATTGTATTCTTTGCAACCACGATAGCAATTGCATTCGTTGATATACAGGGTGTAAAATGCCAAATATATCTGGCTTTAGCCAAACGCCTGGCAACCCTAACTACGTGCCATCGAGACTACTTTGGCCGCAGACGAGCCTTACTACACGAGATGGTAAGGCTCATTTGCGATTTTTCGAAAAACTGCTGACCAGGGAAACATAGAAAATGAATTATATTGAACAATTCAGTTTTATAATTAATATAGTTGAAAAATTAAATGAAAATAGAATTCCAATATATACATCCAATTGAATAATTATGGTAGAATCCGCATAGAAAATGAAATATATCTATATCTCAACTGACCGGTATCAATGGAATGCAACTTGAACAAACACTGAGTAATTCGGATGACGATTGATTTTTTTCTTGGATGTACTGCGTTGGCAATAACGCAACTATCGTGATATCAACGATTACAACAAGAGCATAAAATAATTTTGTCCCCGATCCACAACTTGTACCTATTGTATTTTTCCTATGATCCCGCAAAAATTATGTTATGTGCAATCATTTTCTACCGAAAACTCTGGATCAGCAATTTTTTTTGAGAAATCACATTATATTATTGTTAATAAGAGGGAGTCGATTTTCACCTATTTCTATACCAACGAGGATTGCCATGATAAAACAAAATATTTAAACTTCATTTGCATCTCACAACTGTAATTACTCTCGAGTATATGAGAGAAATGAAGTGCATATAGTATTTTGAAAAAGTAACGTTTCAAAAGAATAATGGCGAACTGTTACATATATACATCCAGATTTCTGCTGATAATCAAATCATCTCTAATTGTGAAACTAATAAAGTTAAATTACTGGGCATTACATTAGATAATAGACTCAACTGGTCTGCACATATTTCCCAACTGAAGAGAAAACTCTCGGGTTCTCTATTTGTTCTTCGCCAATTTAAGAACATCACTAGTGCAGATATATGAAAAACCTCATATTTTTCACTCTTTCACTCCCATATTAGTTATGGTGTACAACTTTGGGGAAATTCATGTCATTCCATTAAAATATTTAGGATGCAAAAGAAGGCATTGAGAATACTGGCTAATATTGAATACAGGGACCACTGTCAAGAAAATTTCAAAAAACTCAGGATTATGCCATTGCCAACTTTATTCCTATATTATGTTTTGATTGAAATACATAAGAAAAGATCATCATTGACGAAACAATGTCATATTCACGAACATAACACACGAAACTCACACCACATTAGATTAAACCGATTTCGTCTTCACCTATCGCAAAAAAATTCCATAGATTACTCTCTGTACAATATATTGTCTCAAGATTTCAAAGAGCTCAGTCTGAATACTTTCAAGAGGAAATTGAAAAATTATTTGTTGAGGCATTGCTTCTATTCTGTCCATGACTTCATAACACATTTTTGTAGTATCACACATGTCACTACTTCTCTTTGATTTTCAAAGTTGTTATATTTGTTATCGATGTTATTTGCTTGTTAGTTTTAACACTTTTTGTACATTTTCTACATTTTTATGTGATTTTTAGACGTAAGCCAAACATGACTTGCTACAAACATATTATATTATGTAACGTAGTCAAATGAAATATTCTATTCTATGTAACACGAGGAGTCATGTTTTTCATAGCTCAAATGCTATGCATCTTGGAGGGAATATCAATTTCAGAAGAAATGAGCTAGCCTTACCACACAGACTACGATTTGGATTAAATGATGCAGTAATTACTCCAGATTCCAGAATATCTTTGGCCTGTAACAACAGATTAATGCAAGAAATTGAAACAGAAGGTAATATAGCTGCAATATGGAAATAATAGTACAAATGTTTGGGAAATGTAGAATTAGATCAGAGAGTGCTCGTGTTTATTTTTATGTAAAGACAAATATTTGAATCACAAGGGCTGTGTTAACCTCCAACATATGGAAAATCATATTTCTATTCTCAGAGGAGTGATTATGGATGGAATTGGAATTGCTTCATGGTTCAGAACTCTCCGAGAATTTACGCAAACTGCAGGTACTATGAAATATGACGATGAGGAATATTTTGATGGGACAGATTTCCAAAGTTTGACGTCTCTAACTGGACAGCAATTTAGAACTTTGTATGAATATTGTCAACCTGTTGTTATATATGGAAACGATAGAATAGTTACGAAAAAAAGACCTTATCACTTTTCTAGTGAAACTGCGTCCAAGGCTCATCAGACAATTTCATTATATCATTTATGAACCATACTTCTAGACAATCTGTAAGTTTGATCATAACGAGAGTAAGACATAGTTTTGTGCAGAGATTTGTTCCTGAAAACGTATGAATTACATCTGATGAGGCACGTGATAGGGAAGCATTTATCCGGAGACATGTAACAGAGTTCGCAAATGTAATGTATAATCATCAACCTGAGGTAAAAAAGGCTATACTTTATCCTGATTGTACATATTTGAAGGTGCCTAAGAGTTCTTATTTTCGTGAAGACATTCCTAATCCACTTATGAAAAGTATACATGTTTCAAGGCTGGTCTAGTTGTAGCACCAGATGGATTGGTGTTGGATGTACATGGTCCATACTTTTCGGACAGCCGAAATAATGATTCTGCTATTTTATTGATCGAGGTTACTGGAATGCATTCGGGTTTCTCGAAGATTTCTATATTGATTATGAGATGCCACCATTTTTAGTGTTCTACATAGAGAGGAGCATTGGTTCTAACGAAAGTTCAAAGAGGCCGCCTACATCGAAGCCAATAACGCCTTTAGTCAACCAAGCGTTGAGATCAAGAACATATGGAAACCCCTGATTGCTCTTTCTGGCGGGCTGCAGAGGCGCGAAACTTCACGCACCACCACACCGCGCGAAATTACACGCACCGCTGCACATGGCGAAATTGCACGCATCATTGCGCCGACAGTCATATAAATTGGTAAGTAGCACGTAAACTTGTCAGTATTCACCTGAAGACGATTGCAGATACAAGCATTCGAAACGTCGTGAAAACCTTTTAAATACATTGAGATGATGGACATCCGAAACGATAGTAATCAGGTTTCAATATTGTTCTGTTCACACCACTTTCCTGTAGCATCAATAAAACGTGCAAGTCATTTTCCTCCACCAACAATTTCCTTTTAAGACACTACCAGTGAGTTCATACCGGTCTCTTAACTTCTGGAATGAAGACACCCGTGGAGTTCTTACTTCTGGATACTCTTGATGGTAGATTCTGCTTGCTAATGAAGGATTTCTTTCAGCTTCGCCAATAGAGTACACCATAATCACTTATTCTTCGCGAGTGAAATGCATCATTAACAGTTAGACGTGTACGCGGATGTGTAAAATTTTACGCATGAAAACATATAGAAAATTGGCTCTTGGTCGAATTGGCGGAAATTTTATTATATTATAGTAGGTTGGGTCATTAGAGAAAAGTGTGAGTTTAAATGATTTTGTATGTTTAGTTTCTGAGATATAAGCGGCCAAAGTTGTAAAAACATCGTATTGGGGTAGGATTGATAAAGAAAAATCTGTTTTTTTTAGTCGAAATAAGACAAAGTAAGGATGGAAATGTATTGATCGGAACACATAAACATGTTCAATTATAATCTTATTGATAATAGTACATTAGGGTGTATACGGGGCATAGTAAAAAAAAATAGTTTTTCCGGATTTTTTTCTCAGCACTATTTCAAAACCATATATTATAGTTTCAGTCTATTGTAGGTGAAAAAACGTGTTTTGTTTCTTGATGACTCGCTCTGTTTGAAATAAATATATTTTTTAATTTACAAGTATACCCCTATACTGAAAACAATTGACAGATCGCTTTTGATTACAAAAAAAAAGGATAAATTGCTACTGCCCATTGGATAAAAGATGGGGTAACATTCTCATGAACGTTACATTTTTTTAAAGTCATTTACAAGGTTTTCATTTCATATCGAGAAAACTGTTCCGTTAATTTGGACCATATTTTACTCACAATATTTTGAAAATGTTGACTATCATATACGATACTTTTATCAACTTTGTATGTTGCGTTTCTAAGATATGCATTTTTGAAATTTACGGTATTACGATATATGGGGTAACCTATCGATTTAACAAAATTTCAAGGAACCTTTCGATACTTTCAATTCTATTACAAAACTTTTCGAAATCAATTATTTGATACTGTAAACAACACAAACCACACTCAACAACAATTTGGAACTCAACAGTATAGACTAACAAAAATCGAATTATAAATAACGACTTCTAACATAAGAAGTCAATTAATATTATGAAAACTATAATATAACAAATCGAAATTGAAACTAATCAGTTATAAACAACATAATCAACAATTTACATAAAACAAACAATAAACAAAACCCAAATTCAAATAAAATTATTAATATTGTTATTGATTCGTCTATTTGCGCAATCTAAAACATTTCTCAATATATTATAGCTAGGGTACTTTATTGTTTCTATTTGAAATTGATATGTGAAATCCTGAACCTGGACTATTACGCTGCCGGATAGTGTCCAGATTTAGGAATGTTATAAAGTATCAACTGTGGATATCCTTTAGTATTATTCCTGATGCACCTGCAAATGAACGTATTCTAGGCTACTACTGTACCTGCAAAAGTGGAGCAAGAACAGTGGGATGCTGTTCCTATATTTGCAGCGTACTTTGGTACCTAGGATATGCTCGTCATCAAGAAACAATAAAGTACCCCACTACTATTAATACTACTATTAAACAATGTTTTAGATTGCACAAATAGACCAATAAATAACAATATTATTAATTTTATTTGAATTTAGGTTTTGTTTATTGTTTGTTTTTTGAGAGTTCAATTATGTAAATTGTGGTTTATGTTGTTTTTAACTAATTAATTTCAATTTCGATTTAGAGTTCACTACTACAATACACTATAAGATTTTCACTACTTAAGGGTTCTAAAGCACGACGCGTATTTCGCTATACAATAGCTTCATCTGGTTCATTTCGATTTGTTATATTATAATTTTCATAATATCAATTGACTTTTTATGTTAGAAGTCGTTATTATTAAAATGTTTTTGAGTCTATACTGTTGAGTTCCAAATTGTTGTTGAGTGTGGTTTGTGTTGTTCATAGTATCAAATTATTGATTTCGAAAAGTTTTATAATATAATTGAATGTGTCGAAAGGTTCAATAAAATTTTGTTAAATCGATAGGTTACCCCATATATCGTAAACTTCAAAAATGCATATCCTAGAAACGCAACATACAAAGTTGATAAAACTATCGTATATGATAGTCAACATTTTCAAAATATTGTGAGTAAAATATGGTCCAAATTAATGGAACAGTTTTCTATATATTCAATAAAAACTTTGTAAATGACTTGAAAAAAATGTAACGCACCCATAATCTAAATGAAATTTAATCTTGAACAATTGAGTTCATCAGACTGTAACCCTTTCTTTTATTCAATGGTCGGTAGTAACTAATTCCTTTTTTTGTAATAAAAAACGATCCGTCAATTGTTTTCAGTATAGGGGTATACTCGAAAAATGAAAAAAATATATATTTCAAGCAGAGAGAGTCACCAAGAAACAAATCACGTTTTTTGGCCTATAATAGACTGAAACTATGATATCTTAACAAAATATAATTTGTTGGTTTTAAAATAGTGCTGAAAAAAAATCCGGAAAAATGATTTTTTTTATTATGCCCCGTATACACCCTAATGTACTATCATTAATAAGATTATAATTGAACATGTTTATGAGTTCCGATCAATACATTTTCGTCCTTACTTTGTCTTATTTTGACTAAAAAAATCATTTTTTTTCTTTGTCAATCCTACCCCAATACGACGTTTTTACGAACTTTGGCCGCTTATATCTAAGAAACTAAACATAAAAAATAATTTACATTCACACTTTTTTATAATGATCAAACATAATAAAATTTCAGCCACTTCGACCGAGAGCCAATTTCCCAAATGTTTTCGTGCGGGGTTCTTTCTTATTTTGCAACAAATCTCACAAACTCTACAAAGTAGGCCCCACAACCCTCATGTCAACAAAAAGCTCTTGAAAAATTCCATACAATGTTGCAATGAAATATAGGGTGTTGTATTTGAAAAAGTCGAGTTATTGCCATTTGTAATTTATGATTTTCAAAAAATTGTAGTAGGCGATGGAACACAGACTCCGAGTTAACTTTTCAAAACGTGCGCTATAGCCTAAGGAATCGACTGAAAAAAACTTGGTAAAGTTATCTTGAATAGTTATGAATTTTTCTGTAGGTCTATGCACGACGCTATTTTGACACATAAAATGGTATAGGTCGAAAACTATTGCAGATACTTGCAAGAAACATGGGTGCGTTATATCGACAATTTAGTGGAAAATTCAAAATAGTAACGAAAATGGGGAGTTGCTAGTAGGAGATTTAAGCCGGTTCTGGGTCTCCCCCCACCACTATGACGTCACGTGTGACCTTGAATGGTTGCAGGTGTGCAATGTGGTGTGTGTTTGACCTTGAGATTTGACTTTGAGATTTGTCATTGAGTTTTGACATTGGGTTTGGTCGACTTTGAGATTCGACTACAGTTGTGACCTTGAGTTTGACCTTGAGAGTCATAACATTAAGTATCGACTTTGAGATTTGACCTCGAGTTTTAATGTTGGGATTGTTTCGGCAACCTCAAGATTTGATCTCGATTTTGTTTGATCTTGACTAAAGTTGTGGTGTAGGCATACATTTTCTGTGTAGTCATGACCTTCATGAATCCTTGCACTCTCCAAGCGAGGAGGGCGTTCATCCTGTGAGAGATAGGAGTGAACTGCGAGTATTGATGAATGTGTTGATGTTCAAGCGCGCACTGACCTTCACACTTCCATCTACTGGAAATGGAGTGGGGATGTCTCTTATAAAAATGTGTGGAGTCGTTGATGAGAAATCAGATGTTAGATAATATCATCAGAGTGAATACAGAGTACGAGAAGTTTCTCAATTCAGTGAGTGTATTTTTTATAAGGTGAAATAATCTATATTTTTCATACAGTCTTACTATGTCTTTTCTTCCAAAAGTTGTAGATTTGAAGAGAATCAATTCTTCAATAATTGAAAAGAGGGTGGGAGCTTTTGAACAAAGACCAATATCATCATTACCCATCGGTAAAGCTTTCAACATACTTGGTATGACGATTTGTATAACCCGATATGGGAGATCTATTCTAATGACATTACGTGATGATAATGATACTTTATTCAAATCATGGTTGTCAAAAAGTATTTCGGATGAATTCAATGCGGACGATGTCAGTTGCATAAATGCTTCAGATTTCAAATATACAATAACATATTTGGGTCAGAGTCCACAAGTAGCAGGGAGTTTGAGAACTCGACCTCTAGTAGAATTCAACTACATTAAATGATAATATTGTTTATATGTTAATAGTTAGGATATAGTGATTTTATGTTGAATATAGATATTTCTCCATTAAAAAATAACATTCAGTGTAGAAGTACTATATTTGGAGCATCACATTTTTCTCATGTAAGTAAAAAATTATTTGAATGTCAATGGAATATATTAACAATTCTTTTTTCGTTTCAGTTTTCAATATGTGGATGCATTACTCGAGTCAATGTTGGACGGAAGCCATGGACATCAATACAGCCATCGATAGATTGAACTCCTACTTGAATGCTTTAAATTTGAATGTCAATGGAATATATTAA